>JAOPJI010078538.1:0-20254 GCA_027122695.1 Merluccius productus | reverse complement strand
TTCATTTTTAAAATCAACCGACTAATTGAAAAATTAATTTAATTGTAACTGGACAACGCCAGTGATTTCGCGCTAGTTACTAATATAATGAGAAAATAGAAACATTTGTTTGCTTGTTTGGGTAGATGGATCAAATTAAATCTTGATTATAATTTTTAAACGCATTAGTTTTTTGTTGATTTCAAAAATATAATCCGATTAGAGGAGTGGGTAGTCAGATTATAATACGAAACAACTGTCATTTCCTAATTTTAGCTAATGTGGGTTGATTTATGCGCCGAACCTTAAACGTAGTGATTAATAGCATTGATCTAAGGATTTTTTATTTCAATATCGATAAGTATTTGTTCATGATAATGGACAGTCGACTGGTCGATCTCTTGCTTGTTGTCGTTCAAATTTTACAGTGTTAATTTTAATGTTGAGTTCCTAAAACCCAGCATTCCTGTCTTATGTTCATTGTCATGCCTAAACTTTAAAATCAGGTAAACGCTCAAAATAACTGTGTGTCTACTTGAAGATTTATATTGAGACATGCCGATTAATTTTTAGTCTCCAAAAAATTATACTTGTTCAGATTATTTTTTAGTATGTTTCTTTTCACAGTAACCTAGTAAGAATATCTTTTCAGTAATCAGTTTCTTGTAACTTCAATTTAAATCAATCGACAAATTCATTAGCTTGATTAATGAAGGGTTACTTGACATTTTTTAAATTATAAGCTCTAAGTTTACAAAATTTCCACAATAACAAAACTACTCAATGGTATTTTTAAAGGCGATAGAAATTGTTGAGTTGGTGAAACGTGCATTAAACTTAGTTTTAAATATTTTGTTCCACTTTGTTTTAAAGCTTCTTTATACAAAAAATATTTTAAAATGTGGTAAAATACTTAATAAAATCTTCATTCATAGAACCCACAAGCAACTAGATTAGTGCCAGTTTCTTATATTTTAGAGGTCACTATTTCGTTGCTCGCTTTGCTCCATAAATACACTCTCAATAAACAACAATAACGGTAATGATACTAATGTGTTTTATTGTTATATCTACTTTATGAGAAACCAAAACATTTCATAATGACGCCGTGTTGTATAATTTATGATGCTATTGCAATAATCACATAGTCTAATGACTTTAAAACACTTGAGCTATTTTATATTAATAGCACAATAAATTATACAACGTAACAATCACTTATCGTGTATATCTTATTTTAAGGAATATACGCACATATCGTATAGATCAGCGTTTCCCAACCTTTTTTTCTCACGCCCCACCAATTGGACAAAACATTTTTGGCGCCCACCGTATTTTAAAATATTTATAATGTTTATAACAATCACGAACAAAATTTGAATGTTATATTTTTAACAATAAAATAACGCAATAATTAAAAAAATATTTATTTGATTATTTTTAGTAGATTTACTATAATTATATATTATTTAATAACAATAAAATCCTAATATTTTAAGATAAATAAGAGTTTTCAGTGACTAATAAAGAAGCTACATGATAATTTCAAATACATAAAAGAAACATACAAACAGGTTTAAATTTATAACGTTTACTTCTCGGTAAATTTTAAGGTGTATACACCTATGAAAGTAACAAAATTAACCATCAACAAAATAACATCAACAATATACGGATCCGATAAAAATATATACTGAAACAACTTAACTATCACCAAAAGATACCTAGTTAATTTTATTAAGTAGCCGATATAAAGTGACTTTCTGAAATCACTCAATGGGAACTTTGTGTATGGCGTTGGTGATACAAATTAATAATTCGTGGATATAGTTTTATCAATTTAGGTCATAAAATGTTGTCTGCTAATAATGCCAAGTCGGTTTCTTTTCCTGTCTAACAAATTTCTCACTGCACTAAAGCTACATTCTATCAAATATGACAGAAAAGGGAACAAAATGTTTCTTGCAAATGTACAAATATTTCCTTTATAAATCATTAATAATCCAAAATGTTAATAAAGAGGCAACAATTCCTATCAATTTATAATCATGAATAAACCAATTACAGCAATTGTATATCGCGCTTCAAACACAAATCGAAAAGTTCACGAGAACACGGACTCTCGCTCTTTGCAACTGGCCCCAGTTGACCCACTCCTCCCTACTTCATATAAAAATTGTTCACGCCCACCAAAAATTTCTCAGCCCCCACCGGTGGGGAACACTTGTATAGATCTTATTTTAAGGAATATATGACAGGAACCAAATTTTTATAGATCAACTTAAATTTAACTGGTTTAATTGTTGCGCTTATATTCCAATAGAAACGTTCAATTGGAAATGAATGAGAACAATCAACTCACACTAAAGCACATGATATATTGAAGTACTACGACGCGAAGCAGTCAGTCAAAAAATACAGTTTCTTATTACAACAAATCAATAGAACAAGGTGAATAGTAATTTAACGCAATGGTCAAAATGGCCGACACAAGCAAACTGTATCTTGGCATCTAATCCATGCAACGAGATCATTGGGATGATGTCGGCAAGTACTCCACAGCGATTTTCATGATATTTAGCTTTCTTAGAGCTGAGCGAAAATCTTCAACTGTAGAAATTTCAATCTTATCAGAGTCATTGGGGCCGTTGAAGTTCAGCACAATCTTTCGAGCACCTAAATTAATCCGGTTCCAACGAAATTAAACCAATGGAGAAAAGTTAATACATACCTTGTTTTCTGACTTCATCAAGATTTTTTAAATACTCATTAAGGGTTTTCATACAAACCGTAAAATAAGAATCACGTACTTCGTCCTAAAAATATTAATTTATGACAATAATCAGTATATTACAGGTGTTAATTCTTGTTCCAATGCTATTGTGTTAAACCTATCATGATACAGTCTTACTTCTTTTATATGCTTAACAAATATCAATGAAATATCATTATTCATCATTAAAGCAATACCTGGCATAGTGTTTTGCTGAGTTTTCCTTCATTTAAATGAGTTACTAAAAGACTTAAATGCATACATTATTGCTGAACTTTTACTTGTAGAATTGTCGGCTGAAAATTCGATATGCGTGCCATATCCTGCTAAAATTAAAGGAGCGGGGTACGGAGGCCCATCGATATAGTGGCCAATTAGTAGGTTGTTGTACATCGCGTTTATATGAGCAACATAATTTGATCGGAGTTCATTCATATTTAAGTCCTGACCAAACATCATGAAATACAAAAGAAAAAAATTACAGGGAGTGAATGGCTGAATTGCATGTTGCTCACCGAATTTAAAGCATTAAAGTATGGTCCCTCGCTTCATTTGAAACATTTAGCTAATAAAAATATGCGATAAATAAGAGTGTTTTCAAATAATAGGTACTCGTTTGAAATCTGGTAGATCTTGCATTACATATGATATGGTGACAGACATTTCTACAAGAACAATAATATTAACTAGAAAATCACTGCGGGCTTGTACTTAAAAGAAAACAGAGAACAGCCAACATAGTTACACCTCCAAAATTAATTGTTCGAGTGGAGAGGCGCATGCCACGCATTGTTTATATAGTTGAGCAAAAATAATATCAAGTATACTAAACCTGAATAATATATTTAAGCGTGACTTGAATTTGAAAATTTGACGAAAATTAGTGGGACTTCCAATTCATTAACACACAGTTCTGCATGTTAGATGTAAGTTAGTCGATAATTCAATAAATTCTGATTTTTGACCATTTGATCGAGTTAAATCGTCTAATTTAACATCTAAATATAGATTATATAATGCCAAAGTTAGGGTTTGTGATCTGAAATACGCCACTCAAGTACTATCATTGATTTAAATCCGCAAACTCCATTTTAACTACCAATAAATGGAAGGTTGAAATTAAAAATAATGACACGCACATAATATCAATGAGATATAAATCATACTTCACCTTTATTTCGTAGATAGATTGTTTTAATAAAGAGACAAAACTATTCCCAAATATGTAACTGTACGCATATAATTCAATTTCACTGCTTGAAAACCTGCACTAAACAAAGCTGACGGCAGTAAAGTTAATTAGAATTCTGATCAATGGGTATTAATTTTAATGATGAACTGAATTAAAATGTTGAAACTCAATTATATTTTAGCTTTGTGATTCATAACACTGTGTTCTGCGATTGAATCGTTCGGAATCAATATAGTTATGGATGATTTACAGCTGAAAACATGTTTCAGAAATATTCCGCTTTCAAGAGACATCTCAACTAATTCCAATGAGAGTTTTTCAAAGGTAAACTATACAGATTAATCTACACATATGTGTTACACGATACGATTCTAATTGGTCGGATGGAATTCCAATAAAATGACATAGAAGTACAAATTATTTAAACAAGTAATCTGCTTAAGGTTTTGAGGGACCATCCACGCAACATCGCATCTTTTAATATAATCAAAATAAAATGTTTACTATGACTGCATGATCACTCTCCAATATAATTTGAGTAAGTTCCACGTACGACTGATCATGATACAACTTTTCTATGCACAAACACTCCTTTATTATAAAAACTGACTATTATTCTGCGTCGTTTTTGGATAAGCGACTAACTGCGATTTCCAGTTAGGATTGATTCAGGTAGTTGATACAACGGATACTACACTCGCACAACCCATGAGCTACTTTGAACACTGGTGATCGCTCTATTTTAATGGCCCTCTAAATACGCTTTAATGTCAATTTTAATTGTCTTTAATGACCTTTGATAACCTCGATAAATTTGGCGGGTGGTAACGATCAGCGCGAATAAAAATAATAGAAAATCCAAGATCCCACCTATGCAAAGCAAATAGCATAGATTCCACACACAGACACATATAATCATTTATCTCTGTTAAGTGCCTGGCTTTTGACACAAATTATTTAAGAAAGTGGCTATTTTCGTGGATCATAATAACAGGTCCCCCAGTTTTACCTATATTTCATTATTTGTGGCCCATCGCTACCGCTCTTAGAACCCTTAAATAATGAAATATGTCAGATTCTTAAACTTAAGATCTGTAGCTCCTCTAGACATGGAAAATGGTAGGACAATTAAATGGGATTACGCAAGTGTACATGCCGAACCTGTGTATTATTGTCCATTAGAATAGCCACAGCCATTATTTAGTGTAGTTTAAACTGAAATGGTCCATTTGCTGCTTGCCGCGCACACAGCCACTTCTTCCCCCCACACAAAATCGTACATCCATCACGTATGCGCATGTGTGCAATCACTAAAATGTTTGTACCTTTTCGTGACCAAATTCTGGTGGGTTTCTGAGGGAATTTCAATGATAATTACTGATATGTATACTGGGTCATGGTAGCGATATGTATGAAACAATTATTATCGCTGTGGCCAATTGATGGCTTAGCTGTAAATAACTAGCGCGAAATGACCGGCGTTGCTCGGTGACGAATGAATTAAATTTTTTATTCGCTTCTGTAATTCAAACAATGGACACAACTAAATTAATTCAATAAGGTATCAATAAAGACTCGATACGTCGTAAAAATGTTGTTTTGAGTTCATATTTTATACTTCGCTTGTTAGAGGTATAATTGTGTAGATTTTAACATTGCAACTAATTGCGATAAACGAATCAATGCTAATCAAACGTTTACTTGCTGTCAGTCCTGATATCTGGATGTAATCCTAGACACGTTTAATTTTGATCTGACATTTTAACGGAAAACTTGAAAATTTATTGTTGATATTAATATAGATGAACGTCATAGAAGCGAAAAAATAGTTAGTGTTAACTTTAAATAATTGAGAGTTTGAAACTCCTATCTATAAGTAAAGAATTTCGGGCACACGCGTACTGGTTGGCAAATACAGACTCCTCTTTATAGACGTCAGATTGATGAATGAGCGATTGGATTCGCAGCATCTAACCCCTTTAAGTATGTCGACAGCTTCAAAAACGTCGCAGTACAAAGTTTGTATGGAACAGCCCCAAATAAATGAAGCGCGCGCACGCAAACGCACGTATCGAGTCTCTTGGAAGCTGCAATATGTCTGAAAGTCTCCTCAAAAAAGCCCTTAACATTGAGAATGATACCGACCACGTTTTGGTTGAACCCAAAAAGCACCCCAAGAAAAGTACGCCCCATACTTTGCCTGTGGATATTGCGCTCAATATATATCTCGCATATTCACTCAAATAGCTCTCAACGTATTTCTCACATCTTCGTTATGCTTTAGAAGCTGGGAAAAGAACAAAAAAAAGGTTCCGCAACTCTCCCATCGCTGTCGACATGAAAAACGACAAGAAACTTGAGATACTCGAAAAGGCAATTTTCACCAACCAACCAAACTCACAAACTAACCAATTGTTTAGTTAGTGACTCTCAAACGACAGTCTGCAGCGAGTGGCTCTTTTGTGGGCAATCAGCTCGAGATATTAGATCACCATGGTGACCACAACGAATTCAATGATGCTGATTACGATTTTTCTGAAACAGCTCCCTATTACAAGAAGCAAGCAAATTAGACAACTAAAAAACAATTTTGTACATCTTTATTAATTGTAACAAAAGCGCCACTTGGTGGTTTACGTGTTTATGGGTGGGTGTGCGCGTTTCTTGGTTATTATTGCGTTTTGCGGTCTGTTGCCTAATTCTATTGTTAAAGTCTCAAGGGAGTTGTGTGGTCGGCGAATAAATCCATCGAAAAAGCACCCAACTGACTGTGCTCAGAAAATGATGAGTGTCATGCGAGCTGTAGTTGTCGCGTTGATTTCAGTGGGACTATTGACATTTATGCCTGAAAGTAGCGTCAACGATAGAGAGTGCACACACTGAAGAGCTTGTTTTAGTTGAAGCTATCGCATGCCATATGTGTTCCTCCAGAGTTTCTCCCAAATACTGCCAGCCAGGATTTATAATGAACTGTCAGAGTTACCACGATTGTTGCGTGACTGTGCGAGCACACGGCTATCTCGAGCGGAATAACCCCACCTCGAACTATGTTCACTCCTATGTGAGAGGCTGTAACAGAAAACAGTACTGTAATACCACCTCTTCGTTGTGTTACGGCTTGAAAAATTGTGAGGTATGTGGCGTTGAGTGTTGGTCTTGTTGAGTAGCATTTAGATAAGTTGTTGTACTAAAAGTGGCTGTAATTCCGGCCTATAACTTACTCTGTAGTTGGTCGATGATACTATGCATATTTTATTGTTCTGCAGACGCTTTTCAAACAAATCAATTTAATTCCAACACTTTAAATGCTAACATTTTAGCTTGGTGAACTGTAGGTAGGGTTATAGTTGGAACCTTTTCGTGCTAAACGTACATTTGTCTGAATGTAGAGAGAAAGTGCGGTATTGACGGTCTGTTTAAATAGCAGTAATACTGATTTTAAATAAGTTGTTACTTTGGAAGATAAATTATCACTCCAATATAATTATAATTTTGTTAACTATGAAATATAATGAAATGTTGTAGAGTGGACTTTTTGAGATAGTTTTATGGGCACGCAGTTGCAACCTCAAGCTTGGTTTGACTTAAAAATATAAACCTTTCGATGTTCACTCACCACTGGAACCAGTAATGACAACAACATAGTGCGTACAAAAATGTAATTGTCGAAAAATTTAAAAAATGCGACCACTTTCAATTGTTGGGCGTGCTTCTAGTCTCTAATCCGTAGTTAAGTCACGAATTAGGTCTAGAGCAGTGGGCTTCTTGTTTAAAATAATTTGTTGATATTAGAAAAGTAACTAGGTTGAATGAAATGAGTTGACAAAGGGTGGACACCGCGCCCAGCTCACCTCGGGCTGCGTTTTCTGCAAGGACGCAGGCGCGAATCTGAAAATGCAGGTCGACTTTTGTTTCAATTGTTCCAAGTTTGACATTGATTGTGTGCTGTTGTTTCTAATTCGACTCCAGACAAAACATGGAGCTGGAGACTATGCGCCAGCAGATACACCACTACGAAGAACTCGCCGTTACACTCAAAAAGTGGCTGCGATCTATTCTTGTGTGCCCACGTTACTAATCTCTACCTTTGTGTAGCTCAATAAAGGAATTGACATGTTACAAGAATGAATGCGAAAACAAACAAGAGGAAAACGACCTTCTTCAACAACAGTTGTTGGTAACTTGCAGTTATTCAATTAGTTACACGGACAATCTTAATTTACAATAACAACTCTAATTTAATCGTGATAATCAACTAGATCTTGAAAAATCAATGCCAAATGGAGAAAGACTCGATGAAAGTGAAAGACATATTCCAAAGGGAAATGGACAATTACACAAAATTGCAGACGGAGGTGATTTCGCTGAGATCGGAGAACGAAAGATTGCGTCCTCAATGCGGAAAGATATTGATACTGCAAGAGAAACTCGAAAGTGCCACAGACAAGAACCTAAAACTCGAGAAACAACTAGAGGCTCTCACCGTCGAGTTACAAACCGTTAGAGATACTGAAAAATTTCCACTAGGTACTGACCAAGTTGAACGCACCAGCGACAACGCGATGGTCAGTGAGACAATAACGCAACTCTCGCAGAATCTGCAGTCGAAAAATGACCAGCTCATTCAAAGTCACAACGAGTACTTGGAGTGCTGACGATTGTTGATATTTCTGACGATAGATTGAAAAAATTGAAAATCAACTTTGAAAAGGTGAAAGGCGAAGCCGACGCCTATCAAAATGCAGAAGCCAAATACAAAACCAAGGGTAAGCAGTACAAAGAAAAATACCAACATTTGGCGGACGAGCATGAAAAGTATGTTCGCGAGAATGTGTCCTACAAGGAGTTGCTTGATAACGTTATGAAAATGCAAAACGACGATAAAAAAATAGTAGTTGTGCGCTGCCTTCAAATTTCCATGCAATTTTTGTAGTATTTGGCAATACAAGAAGCGTTCAACCAGAAACTACGTGTTTTTATTGTACCACACACACACAATCAATCACTATTATAATGATGTTTAGCGGGATAGCGAAAGGTTAAAATCTACACTGAAAAACAACAACTCAAAAGACGACGCCAAAAAGTACACTTGCAATTCACCACAACAGTGTTCATTGCTGATAAAGTGATGACCAATCCAAAGGTGGCGATGTGGTGTTGTCATTGTCCAATAGTCCTTTTGAGAACCACGTTAAAAACAGCTTGAGTAAGTTGAAACAAGCTTATCAACACAACCGCATACTTGTGAATTCTTTGAAAATGTCCAAGAAATTGGCATATTGGAAGGTATCATCGACCACCCTTATTCTCCTATTTATCTTGACGCAGGAGAAGCAACTGCTACCCACTCAGTTCATCGATGAAATCAAACGACTGCCCACGGCCCAATCATACCATGGTAACATTTCAAGTTTACCACCCATATAACCCGTCGTTAGATTTGAAGGAAAAATGCGGTCAAATGGAAAAGTTGTTGGAGCAAATTAAAATTGTGATCCAACTATTGTGACATATGTTTATACATTCGTGCTACCTTAGGCCTGCAGCGACAAGATCTTACAAGTTAAAAAAGACCTCATCCAAATATTGGGATACGACATTGAATTTGACTCGAACAACTCTTCCAATCTCAGGTTGTTGTCGGTTTTCGCGCCCAACAAAACCGACCACATTGTGTTCCAAGTAGCTGAGTGTTTATGGTGATTTTGAGTGTATCGCTTGTGCAGAGGGGACCCAATGGCAATTACGTCTTGTGCGAGGCCAATCAAGGAACGAGCTACTCCGCCGTTGTTTCCGAAAGTCTGGCTCAACTCAACGACGACGTTGATGTGAAGTCCTCGCCTTGGCCTGTTTTTATTAGTCAGCTTACGTTGAAACTTTTTAGTGGGCAGCGATTGCCGTGTGCGCAGTAGTAAATTGTTGTAAATGTATGCTCGCGTTTTTCTCAACACATTTAAGTGACCAATTTTTATCTATTGTATTTCTTTCTCCACTATAATGTATTATCAACAAAGGGTCTGAACTTTATTAGCTTTTCGTATACAATTATAATTATCCTCATCGTTGAAAATATGCAAATCTGTATGTAATATTTCATTTGAGACAGAGAAAAGTTAAATATACTTTTGGAAAACTGAAGATTCCACATGGTCTCATTTTATTTTATATCTACTATATATATAAAAGAAAAGTTAATGCATTATTTCTACTTTTAAATTAAATTGTGCTGGCCATTTGATTTGTTGAAATTAAATGTGGGCAATGACTTGAAAGGCTGGGCAACAATGCCTTGAATAAAAGAGAGAAAATCAAAGTTTTTACTATACACATTCTAACACAAAACCACTAGTCATCGAATGTGCTAGTGATTTATACATTGACGGGGGTGCACCTAATGAGCAAATGATGGATGGAGGTGAACCAAGAACAAGCCTTTGCATCAGTGGCGGATTTGCAGAACCACCTCTTGACGAAATACTTGTAGGTTTGACAAGGCACACATTTGGAGTTGGGGTGCTTGACCGTCACTTTATCGCAAAATCCTTGCAGAATGTAACGCGGTATTTGATTGGCGCCATAATCAATCCAGTGGTAGGTTATGGGACAAGTTGTTAATTTTTTGTCTAGAATTTCCTGTCGGTCAAAGGCGACTGTAGATAGAGTGAAATTGATGTCCAATAAAAGAGTGTGGATCTTTTTTAGTGAGCAGGCGTGTTCATCCACAAATACATCCAATTTGTCCATGGAAAATGGCGTTTGATACCCACTGAGCTTTTCCCCCAACAGTAGTCGATAGCAACTTTTCAGAAACATAAATAAAGGTTCATAGTGAGCTGATCGACAAAAACCTTTCTCCACCTCGACATAGCGTTCATTTCGCATTAGATTTATCGGGCTGTTGTCCAACGGAGTGATGTAGTATGGCATTGTCGGGTAGACGATATAGTTGGCAGGCATCTTTCCTACCATACTGTACAACTTTGACTTGGATACGTCGTCACTGGATAGCTTTCTTAATGTGGGCTCTAGACGACCACTCCA
This sequence comes from Merluccius productus, assembly GCA_027122695.1. Lineage (NCBI taxonomy): Eukaryota > Metazoa > Chordata > Actinopteri > Gadiformes > Merlucciidae > Merluccius > Merluccius productus. Next base: position 9,266 of record JAOPJI010078538.1, on the reverse strand, counting down.
TTCAGAGTGGTGTCTTATCTCCTCAGTTGGACAGTGCACCTTTTGAATTGTAACCACACATAGAAGGTGACAAATGCTGAGCTCTATCAGCCAACAATATCGCATCAAACACGAAATTATCAACAATATTTTTTCTAATTGGATTCGTATCCATGTGTGTTATTGGAGTGTCTGCTACTGTTAATTTTGGCTGTCATGGCTTCCTATCAGTCATTGATCTATTGAATAAAGCCACTACATTCGATACAGTTTTTGTTGTGGTTAATCAATTTATAGTGTTATAATTGCTGTTCATTGGTAAGTAGCGCCAAACCGTAACAACTTAATGTTTCTTTATAAGCGAATGAAATGTTGTTTCCAGGGTTCAGCTCTATCAACCCCTTCGGTGTTTCAAGCGTGCAACGAGAGAGCAACATAATTTGTCGATGAGTTGAATTTTGTGAAAGTGATACACATTTAACAATTGGTTCTGCTTTAAGTTGTTAATGAGATGAATAAAAATGAGCTATAATTTGTTGAAAAAACCTCCCATATACCTTTGACTACAGATTTAAGCGAATTTAGAAATAATAGACAACACAAGAAAACATGATATACCACATGCTTTTGAACTAAATAAAGTATCAGCCAGTTAACTATTAATTATGCAATCTTCAAATATGATTTTTTTGGAGGTTTTCCCGCTGGATGAGCCGTATTTTTCGACTTTATCGAGCAAATCTTTGCCGTCTACTAGCTCGCCGAAAACCACATGTCTTCCATCCAACCAAGAAGTGGGCTTGAAAGTGATGAAGAACTGAGATCCATTGGTATCAGGTCCAGCGTTAGCCATTGACAAAAGTCCCCCAGTGGTGTGTTTGAGCATGAAGTTCTCGTCCTCAAATCTGTCGCCATAGATGGACTTTCCTCCTTGACCGTTGTGGTGGGTGAAGTCGCCACCTTGAGCCATAAATCCAGGTATCACACGGTGGAAAAAACTTTGCTTGTACCCAAAACCGTTCTTATGAGTGCAAAGTTGTACAAAGTTGTTGACGGTTTTCGGTACAACGTCGCCCCGCAATAGAAACGTCATAGAACCCTCAGGTTTGTCGTCGATTGAAATTTTCATAGTGAGAGTGACATTGCTGCCAGGTTTCTCCAAATGGCCGTCTTCGAACAAGCTATCGCCAAACTCGAGGGTTTTAACGTGGCTCAGCAATAAAGTCAAGGCAACAAATAGCAACATACTGTCCAGTGCAGCAAAACAACAACGACTATGCGCAGTCTATTCATAGCTGCTTAGTCCCCCATAGAGTTGACGAGAGATTAGCTGAGTCACCACCACTCACTCTTTCTGTTTGTTCTTTTCCCGATTTTTCAAGCAAATAAAACTAAATCTAATTATGTTAGTAGTTATAGACAAACATTAGATAATCGTCAATATAGCTACATCAACTCGAGAAGAATATCATAGTGGCTAATCCACAACAACTATGACACCTGTTAATAAATTAATACTGATAACTTGAACAAAAAAACAATCGAGTGATTTCATGCCATTATTGGGATTTAAACATCAGCATATGAAACTATTTCAAATTTTCTTGATTCAAACTTTGACGCAGTATTTCCAATATTTTTAACCTTCTAATAGTCATTTAATTGTTTAAAATTAAAGTCGATCGTGAACAAACTTGAAATATTCGAAAAAAATTCCCAACAACCACACCTATATATTTAAGCAAACATAACTAGTGTGTGAAATTGTAAAATGTTGTGTTTGACCTATATATCCGACGTTCATTGTAAGAATGAGTTTAGTTATCCAGCATCGACGTGCTATTCTAGATAGTATGTGTTGTAAAAACGTAGTTTGGTTTATTGGTGGGGTCTTATTATAAACGTAATCTAAAACATTGCTCCAACTCATAGTCGCAGTTCATATAAAACATTACGGAGTTTTGATAGAGAGTTAAAATATGTCAGAACACCAACTTTAAACAATAACACGCACATGCTACACATATGGAGATACACTATAAAACTGATCCTATTTGATAGTGATACGAGATGGCCACCATTCACTGTTTAAGTGGACACTTGGAATGAAAGGCTTTAAAGCATTTGAGTGGTTTAATTTTTGTGTTGGATCAATATTGAAATGGGTTTAAATTGTTCGCGTAAAATATGCGCCTAAAGTATGACAAATACACACAGAAAACAAACAAATATATATATATAAGCTCTACAACAGTTGACCACAATCTTCAATAACGACTCGTTTGAGTGGCCTACCCTTTTGGGTGCCAACAGCTTCGATTTTTTTGAGAGTTTCAACACCCTCCTTAAGGTGGCCGAAAACCACATGCTTATCGTCGAGCCAATCGGTTTTTTTGAAGGTAACAAAGAACTGCGACCCGTTGGTATTTGGGCCGGAATTGGCCATCGATAGGTCGCCAACGTTGGTGTGTTTGAGGTGGAAGTTTTCGTCATCGAATTTGGCGCCGAAAACCGATTTACCGCCCGTTCCATTGTGGTTGGTAAAGTCGCCACTTTGTGCCATGAATCCCGGGATAATTCTGTGGAAAGAGCATTGTTTGAAGCCGTTGCCACGAGCGTTCTCACACAGTCGCCTAAAGTTGAACGCAGTCTTGGGAACAGCATCATTTCTTAGTTCGAACACCATTCTGCCAGAGTACTGCCCATCAATGCTAATGTCCATGAAAACAGTTTCTCGTTCGGTAGGATAATTGGCCGGGGGTGGAATGTCAGTGTTGGCTGCCGATTGTTGTTGATCGTCACCAAGCAGTGTTTTTCCAGCAAACTGTTTCAACCATTCATCATTTTCCCATACAGCTCGAGTTGAAGTGATCATTTCGCCTTCCGATGTCCTTCCTTTGGCCGGCGTCACTCTAATCGTTTTACCGTATATTTCAGATTCGTGCATGTTGTCGATGGCATCGTCGGCGTCTTCAGCCTCCTTGAATTCAACAAAAGCGTAGCCTTTGTGTTTTCCAGTGAGCACTTCTAAGGGCATTTGCAAGTCTGTGATGTCACCAAACGCGGCGAAGGTATTCCTCAGTGTTTTGGAATCAATGTCGTCGGGCAGGCCTCCTACGTAAATGCATTTTTTGCTAGTTAACATGCTGTGGTTTTTGAAATGCGCGCGCACCACAAAAAAGGAGTTTAAAGTTTTGCGTTATTGATTTGAGAAAAGGGAATTGTGAGCAGACCGAGAGCTGAATTTGGTTGCCTTGCAAATTGTACGAGGCAATTGTTGATTTGAAGCACTTAACAAGGTAAATTATTTTCGCGGTCACATTCGGCCCTACATTTTTTGAGGTGCAGAGAATGAGTGGAAATCGCGAAAAAAGAACTGACCACGCAATAAAGTATGCTCGATTTGTTGGAAAAATTCCGCTTCTAAACGACTCTCCAAAATTTTTCCTCTTCAAAAACTCCAACCTAATTGCCATTATCCACAAGAATGCATCGATATCACTGTACACTAGTGAGCTGACCAAATTGTGGAACTGTCGCGTGAGAAATCACACCCCAATCGATATTGTTCACAGTCCAAATGAAAAATACATTGGAATTGTGCTGAAGAATGATGGCAACTCTTCACGCTCCAGTGTGTTTGTTCGAATTGTTTCCGTGGAAGACCACCAACAAATTCTGCACACCATTCAGGTTGAAGGAGCATATCAGTGCGGAATTTGGATAGAATATAAGAGCGACGCTAAGTTCCTACCCAATAGCCTTGACTATGGTGTGCAAAACCAACGCCAAATTGTCGACACCATTTTCAGTCCACTCGACAATCGACACGAGTTACAAGCTCTTGTTGAAAAATGCCACGACAACACACTGAGCAGTTTCCTCTACAGCAAAATATCCCCTGAAAATCCGATTGTGCCGTTGATCGATGAGAAAAAGCCCCCCACGATGTTGGTGTTGGCCACCAATGAAAAAGTTGATTTTTATGTGAATGGCTACTCGCACATACTTTCGATTGACATTACTGGGTGGCCAAACCACCGGGTAGACGGCGCAACACTTGACAGTATGTGTTTGAGTGAAGATTTCACTAGAATAGTTATCCATACGACCAACGATGATAGTTGCACTAAGAACAACCGTATGCTATCGATGGGCGTTCTTACAAAACTTAAACCATGTTTACCATCGCCGTCTTTGCCATCATTCGTCGGAGATCTCATTTTCAAATACGGCAAATATTTGTGCACCATTGAAGCTATTGTTGCGGAAATTGAAAAAGTGAACGTGTCGTTGGAGTCGCTGTTGGACATTGAGTTTTTCGACGTGATTAGAGAATTCAAATCGTACTTTCCAAATGGGTTCGTGCCGCGTCTTCTGGAGATTCTTGTGTATGGCTATGTACAGGATGAAATGTCGGTGTTTCTTCTGAGGATATACAACGAGAAAATGCTTGATCGTCTATTGGAGGATGTGCCCCACACTAAAAAACTCTGGCATCGTCTTGCTAGACTTCAACAACTTCTGGAAATGCTCGTGATCAACACACACAACCTGTCACATGTAGTGGTCGTAGAGATGACAAAGAATTCAGTTGTGTGTGACTCAAAGCTATCCGATAGAATAATCTCGCTATTCAAATTGTTTGGAATGGAAACCTCTGCAGCGCTGCAAAAGTCCTACGAGGTGTTCCAACTTCACCAAAGTGAACAGATCGTCGACAGTATCGAGCAATTCACCATATGGTTGATGGAGTTGTGCGATCAACTCTCCGCCCATCGTGCCAACTATATCCCGCCCACCACCTGCTCTCAAAAATTCACCTATGGACCCATTGGTGAGAGTGTCGATCGCATTGGCCACTTGATTAATTTTGTTAGCAAACAACTGCCAATGATTTGCAGGTTCATTGAGAATGGCGGGGATGGTGATTCGATGCTGAATTGTAAAGTGGACATTTCAAAGTTGAAAGAAGCCCTCTCCCAACTTACGAAACAACTAAGGGAATTTGTTGGAAATGACTTGTTTGCATTCACTCATCGAGTCACCAGGCCGAATACTTCGGTTACTGATGGCTTCGTGGTCACCGATACATGTGTCCCTGTAGCCTACGTTGACACAATTAGTCGAAGGTTCGCGTACGAATCCATCAATGTCACTGGACAGGATTGGAAAGGCTACCGCACACTCTTTGACGATGTCTACCAGTCTCTTCTAGGTAAATCAAAAATCAACTTTAAAATACTGTCCACCCATTTTGACTTCTATCCGACTCCATTGGAATGCGGGAATCACCCTGCGAAATTCATGGCACTGCATACTGTCCTATTCGACAACAAAATCATCGGTTCTTTGAAGGTGGTTTTGCTGAACGACTCACCTGAAACCTTCCTCCGACCCGACACCACCTATAGTCATTCGTTCAGCCAAACACAATGCGCTATGGATGATGATGGTTCAAACACCGTCATTCATTGCTCGTTAAATCTAATTGTTGTGTATATAAAATCAGAAGAAACTTTCCATCTCTATGACCATTCGGACAATTGACACTTTTAGCGAGTTGCGTTTTCTTTGGGGTTCTATTTGTCGGTCTTTGCAAAGAATACGCTTTTACGTGATCGCATTTTTACAACTTTGGTCATTTATTTACTTTATTTTTTTCTTTACTTGTTTGGTTTTGATCGCCTCAAATTTTAACCAATAAGTGTATAACTACACAGAAACACCTAATCAAACCTCGCATCGGCTTATCTTTTATCCTACTTTAAAGGAATTTGGCTAATGAGACGTATAAAAATTGATTTCGTTTTAGAAATAAATAATATATATTTCGGAATGAATAATTGGTTAAATCACAAAGTGAATCACTCCACACCTTTTCTCTTTCATCACTAAGTTATTACTTTAAGGCATCTAATGAGCCAAACAAATATATTTTATTGAACCTCGCACGAAATCACTAAAATTAAACAAAAATCAATATCAAGCTCTTTGAATCTGCATTTAAAACTAAGAGGCGGGAAATATTCTCACAAAATATTGCTGCTTTATGGCCGAATTAAGTCAATTCCAGCAAAATATAGTTTTCTATAATTTTAAACAAGCATACTATTCATGCAATTCGATACTTAGGCGCCGCAACTTATACTAACTAAAACGTAGTCCTAAGTTATGATACAATTTTTGTTACGTTTCCATCCCAATTGATCACTCACATAATAAAAAGGAGAAGCAGTAACATTATATCATTTTTATGCAAAATTTATTTAATTATATTTGACTTCCTAAAACCAATAAAAATTATTTTTAATGTAAGAAACAACTTATACGATTTTTCTATAAAATAGTCGACTGTTTAAATTCAGTTAAAAAATTGTTCGAGTCCAATTTTCTTCTTCCAATCCAGCCAGTTATATGAAACCGTGGCACACTAAAACTTGCAATTTCTTGGGCCTGGTTCTCAATTGTTGGTTGCACATTTCTAAAAATGTTGGAGGTTAAACCAAATGCATGGATCAATGCACATGCGCACATTTTTTAAATTTAGTTGGAATATTAATTAATTGAGCGCGCCCTAATATAACCTCAATTAATTTATGTGAAGTACGAGCTAGAAAATAATTATGCTTGCGCTGTGGCCACATTTATTCTTATTCTAACAAGAACATTTATTATTGCGATTTACAATCTCTAGTTTATCGGGTTGATAACAAGCTTTGATTCTCTCAGAAGTTGCGCTTATGTCAATAAGTTTTAGGCTGTCTGATTAAAAATGTAGTTTTCAGGGTATGTGAAACTGATAGGCGCGAAAATATGACATGCATTAAATTTTTCACTCGCCGCCGTAAAATAGTCTATTGCCATTTGATTGCATAGCTGGAAGTATTGTTATTAGGACAGAGTGAATATGTGACAATATATGCGTGCAAACAATTGATATCAGACGCTCAGTCCATAATCAAATCATATCGGCTTGAGATATAGTTGTGAATTTGTTGTTTTAAAAAATAAATAGATTGTTGGACAATCTAGTCAAGATTAAATAAAACATTTTTTACATTAATACTGGTCTGCTGAGCAATTGAGATTAGTGGTGTTTCTCGTGAGAGATTCAATGTAAATGCTCAGCATCAATGTTACATTCTACGTATGGCTATGGCGAGACTTACGATGATAGGTCATGGTGCCACCTACCTACGTCGATATTTTATCAATGTTTTCGAATTGATTATGAATTGTTTGCAATGAGACTGATAGTTGATAATCATCGTCACCAAATGCTATCTGTAATCAAGATAATCGTATTGTGCGTATATAATTTTATAAAAGGAAAAAAATAATAAAGGTGCGCACAGGAACACTCATGATAGTTTTGAAAGTGGTTTTTGTAATTGCTCATTTAAGTTTATATGCTGAAAATGTGGACGGATTTGTGTTTTTTGAGGACGACCTTCAAGACAAAAATATAAAATGCAATTTAAAAAATTTCCATCAAAAACTTGAGGAAATACCCCTGTGCGGAAAACCAGACACTGATTGGTGGGAAGCGTCAAGCGACTTTTTAGAAGCAAACTCAGGCATCATGGTTAACAAGTACAGCCTCAAGTTTGAATTTAGTGAGCAACTTAAACACCACTGTGGCAGGGTGAAAATGTTTTTTAAAGCGATCAACAAAAATAACTCTCGGAAAATCGTGTTTCACTCCAGCAAATCCCACCTATTAGGTATAGCCATGAAGAACAACAAAAAAACCTCGACTCCCGTTCATCCTAACACAACTGTGTTGTTAATCGATAGCATCTGTACGTTGGCTGAAAAAAAGGATCACCATATCATCAACTTTAATAATAACCTGGAAGTAGGAATGACATACCAATTGGATATTGTCTTTGAACGAAATAATAATTACCGCAGCAAAGGGATCCGAATGCTGTACTCCGACGAACTGGGGCTAAATAAGTCTCCCGCTGTAATGACCTATTTTCAACCGGACTACGCAAGAGAAGCTTTTCCCAGTTTCGATGAGCTCGGCATAAAGACTACTTTTACATTGAACCTAGTACACAAATTAAGCTACAGATCCTTTTCCAACACGCCTGTCTTTAAAACTGTTATTTTATGGTTCCTAAAAATGCAACTAAATTGATGTAGGAAAGGAAATCTCGCAATAGAATTTCAGTATTTTTCGAACCAACACCTCCCATGAGTACTTACTTGTTGGCGTTTTCGATAAATAACTACTCCACATTGTCTGCGGTTGCAAACACGTCTAATATGATTACGGTAACAATGATGGTTTCAACATTTATAGATAAGTTGTTAGACCACTCTCATAGCTCCACGTTCAGAAATAGCCCAGAGAAAAAACATCTTAACCATCGTGGATAGAGCTTTAAGTGTAATGGAATCAATAACAAAAATTCCGTATGGGTTGAAAATGCTGAATATTATTCAAGTTCAAGGGGTTTATTTTGCTGGGATGGAAACTTGGGGTCTCATATCGTTCAACAAGAAATACCTACCTTCAACGGACACCCAAAAGAGTCCTCACCTCGACATTAACGTTATTATCCACGAAGTAATACATCAGGTAAGCACAAAATATTCGTAAAAAGTCATGTTTTAAATCTTAATGTGGGCACAAATATAATAGTGGTTTGGGAATCTCGTCACACCAAAAAGTTGGAATCATGCTTGGTTAAGTGAAGGTTTGACGACTTATTTTGATTTGTACATATCCCATGAATTTTATGGAACCAAAAACCTCAACTATGAGCATTCTTTGTTCAATTATGACATGATTATGGATGCGGATCAATCGAAGTTTGAGCATCCTTTGGTTCTACCTAAGTCTTACCACACTGAATACCCGGAAGCATGTTTTAACATGAAAACCTACTTAAAAGTAAGAAATGATAGATTTCTATATAAAACATTGTGAACATGGGTTTTAGGGAAGTGTGCTATTTAGAATGTTACGTGAAGTTGTCGGTGAGCGCCAATTTGTAAAATTCATCAGAAGATATTTAAAAACCTTTTCTTACAAATCCGTCGATACCACTGATTTGATCAATCTCTTGGATGAAGTGATTGAGTATATACGGTGGTTATTACCTAATTTCTACGCAGACATTTCACAATAAAAACATCAACAATATGATCAAAACATGGACGTCAAATTCTGGTTTCGTGAGTATATTTGTTTCCATTGATGTGTCACGGAAAAATACTCTCCGAATCTCATATAAAAAATTTACAAAGAGAGAAGAACGAACGGACAAGTT
>JAOPJI010077895.1:0-20331 GCA_027122695.1 Merluccius productus | reverse complement strand
TTACTAGCGCGAAATCACTGGCGTTGCCCAGTTACAATTAAATTAATTTTTCAATTAGTTGGGTTATTTTAAAAATGAGAACAGAAACTTATTCAATAGCGCTTAAATATATTCAAAACATATAATACACAACAAACAATTAATTAAAATCGTGTAAATATAGAACTTAAGTTAAAACACATAATTTAGTTGGAAAATAATGAAATTTTGGTAAGAGAATCATATGAAAAATAAGGTTAATCACCATTTTAATCCAAATTTCGATGTTAAATTCTTCATATCTATAAAACTATAGAGGCTGTAAAATTTCTAAGTAGCGCATTAAGTATGTTGGTAAGATTTCTTTTTATGTATATAATTTACATGCACTAAAAACGCTTAAATAATGAAAACAGGATTTGCACATGCTCTTCATAATTGATACATATTTTGTTGATGTTACAGGGCGCACTGTTTGAGAACCACTGCGTTACACTGCTATCACAGTTGGAGCGTAAAAACTTACGGAATAGATTTACACCTGAATTTTCTTTGGAGGTTGTAATTTTTTGACTGACAAAGAGTCAGCTTTAACCTCGTAAATATAACAATCTAGTGGTATAAATTACTTAAGTGGTGTCTATTGTGAAAATAACACCGACGATTCATCATCCATTTCAGAATTAATCAATTATAAAAAAACTAAATGAAAGCGACTAGTCAAACGTATGCGCATGCGTTTGCAATTATTGATATTGTTTATTTATCGATTTTATTTGTCGCCCATTTAGCGCCAGCTACATATCGTTAGCATATTACATGTAATATATATAGTTTTAGTTTATAAATTTTTTAAATAAACTTTGTACCATTAGTTATGAAGCTAACGCCTCATTTCACAAGAAAAAATTTTGCACTTCTCCAAAAATTACAATATTATTATTTTCGTAGCTTTAAAACTATATTTTAAGTTAACAAAAAAATTATTCATGTATTTTATGTTTAAACATAGTTTTTTATATCATGTAAAATGCCAAAATAAGAAAATGTGATAAAATAGTTTTTGACAAACATTCGAACTATAAACTTATATCATACACCACTGATTATTATCTGTTGATATAAATAAAGTATCTTTAACAAATTTTAACACAATAAACGTTTAAACAAGTTTTTAAACCACACTTATGAAATTCAGTAAAAATGAGTTTTGTTTTCACGATTAACAATATGGTTAATCATGAAAACAAATAAACATACGTGGAAATATTATCTACTTTAAATAGACATGAAGCTATTTATTGGAATGAAGTTAAGTAAGCATCTGTAGCTTTAAAAGTTGAATATCTAATAACCTGGAGTATGCTATGTTGCTATGTGCATACGCATGCGTATATCAATAACACTTGGTTAACATTGTAGAAAGTTAACGTAGACTACGGTTGAGATCACAAGAAGAAGCTCGAAGAAAGGTCGAATGACTGAGAACAGCTCATTCTCAAAATCCCAAATGAGCACAATGAATACATAAATATATAAGCGCACGCAGCACTTAAACAGTTTCGGTCAATCGCATTTGGGCGGTAGCAGCATCAAACAAACCGTCAGTTAATGTAAATTTAGTTTTAAGTAGCATGTACAATAAACTACTAACAGTAAACTAGAAACCTAATTAAATCGCCGGGGAGTCGAGGTGTAAAATTGGCCCGATTGGAATAGTTCAATGGACGCCTTTCAGACAATGCAACGGGCTTTTTCAACTCAGCGAAAACTGCAAAATTTTAATAGAAAATTTAATTTAATCCAACAAAACTCTAATAGAAAAGTTGATTTCAAATAACAAAACTTTGACTATTTTGGTTTGCCCAAAAATGTTCAACATTAGAAATTTTAATTGTAAACCCAAGTTAAATTAAAAAAAACGTAAGCAAGGTAGCAAAAACTGGAAACCCGCCTAAAATAAAAAAATTCCAAGAGGGATCCATTGAAAGTTCAATTATCGGCGCATTTCGAACATAGTCGAAAATGAAGGCTGGTGGGAGGTATGAGTTTGCACACTCAAAAATGAATGCCTTATTAATAAACCAACCACTTAGCGTTGATTACTACGCGAAACTCGAAGGAATGAGCTACGGAGCAACACCGTCCGATGTCATAGAGTTTTTAAATGGTAAAATTAGATTAATTTCACAATGAGACGATAATTGTTTTACGGATCGAACAATTAATGCTGTGTTTTAAAGATGTTGTCATAGTTGAAGGGGGAAAAGGTATAAGATTGTTGAGAAGTTCAACGGGGAGGCCGACTGGAGATTGTGTGGTAAAGTTGGGGATTGAGGAAGATTTAAAAAAGTGAGGGACTATAGTGTTACATTGTTAAGTGTGGTGGAATGGTGGTAGCTAAGTTGTGGTGGATTAAGTGTTGTGGTTTCCATGGTCACTTTTTTAAAAGTGTTTGCTTTAGAGCGCTTTCCCACCATGGCCAATTTATGGGCAGCCGTTATGTGAATGTTACAAAGTGCAGTAAGGCTGAATACGAAGGTGCTTTGAATGTTGCCTCACACTCTGACTACGTTGTTCGGTTGCGAGGCTTGCCCTACTCAGCCAAGATCTCTGATGTAGAGCAATTTTTTCATGGTAATCTCGTTAGACCTGGTTTATTGTTATAATTTGATTTGACAACTGAATTCGATGATATTTTGTTGTTGTTCTTCTTCTTCTTCTTTAAATCGATTTCCCGGCACGCACTATTGGAACCATATGTAGTAATGATGTCATTAGGATTGAGAATTCCATACAACGGAATAGTCATACCCATTGAAGAAACCACCCGTCCACATGGAATCGCCTACGTTCGATTTGACAATGAAGAAGAATACAATAGAGCGTTTAACTACGACAAAAATACCATTGGGTCACGGTAATTGCCACACATTACCCAAACATCTGACAATAACACTGATTGGCCAAATTAGCTATATTGAAGTGTTCGAGAGTTCCATTGGTGAGATGAACAGGGCAGTGGCTAGAGGCGAGCGGTACCGTGACACACATCCCCATAGAGATAGAAGTTACAGCCGTTCTCATAATCGTAGTGGCGAGGATTCGTTACACGATGATGGCGGTAGCGGTGTTGCGAAGCGACGCTATGACAAAGATGATGCTTACGATCGTTACAATTCCCACAGCAGAAATAGTGTTTACGAGAGAAACAACTATCACAAAAGAGAAAGTTCATACGAACGTGATAATTTATACGCTAGAGACAACACACGCCACAACTATGAGTAGTATATATGAGTTTTGGTTTGGATCAACACAAATTTAGTGATCAACATCGCCCAAGATGCAAGAATTACGAAACGTATCGTGGCATTCGAAACGATGCTCGTGACTACTACAATCACCGTGATTATCGCTATGACGGCCAGGGGGACGTGGACTATCACGTCGTCCGTGTTGAGGGTCTGCCCTACGAAGCGACACAGGACGAAATTCGGCAGTTTTTCTCCCCCGAAGTTCCCACCTACATCAACGTAATCGTAGACCGCAACGGCAGGGCAAGTGGTTACAGCGACGTTTACTTTGCCACTCATGAGGAGTGTGTGAGAGCGATGACGAAAGACAAGAACTATTTGGGTGATTGATTGTCGGTTATAGTTGTCAACAAATTAACTGTGTTTGAATGACACTGTTAATCAAGAATGTAATTAAATTGTGCAACGTAGGTGGACGGTATCTTGTGTTGGAGTTGTTTTCGAATGAACCATCACCCACTGTGCTTCCTTCTCATGGATTCGCCCACGTTTCTTCATCCCACACACCTCGTTATCGTGACAGCACGGAAAACATTCCTGATGAAGTTCCTCATTATTCACAACCAACGTAAGTTATTTATCCTAGCGGTTCGTTGCTATAAATAACTCGTTGTTACACTAGTGAGGCGTTATCACCCAATGAAGTGTACAACTATCAGAGTGACCCCTACCAACCACCCCTTAATACTGAAACCAACAATCCGTATAATTACAGCCAGTTTTATGGCGGAGCACCGTCGATGTCACTCCCACCAAATTACCAGTCTCAACCCATGTACTATAACACCAATCCCCAAAACGTCCCCATTAATCCACACTTGTTATCAGTTCCTCCGCCCAACATCACGACAGAGAACATGTACACCAATACTGCTGTCACGACACTGGCCGGTGAAGACCAAAATTTAAATTACACTCCTGAAGTGTACACCAAGCACATGAAATATTGACACTATTTAATGAGTTTTTTGTTTGCTCAACGCTATCTATCTTTCATTATATTGAAGGCGGTTAAATGTAACACCAAAATACAGTCAAGTATTATTTTTGCGCAATAACCATTTTTAATTAATTTAATAAAGTCATTCTCAACATAACATCGGGAGTATGTTTTTATCATCTTAAAAATTCACACAATTAGAATAATCTATGTTGGATTTAAATGACAATTTCATTATAATTTAAACAGACTATTTTTGCGGTGCGTGCATAAATAACGATCAATAGTTATAGTTTAACTGTTGAGTGTATATTCGTTGAATGCATTTTTAGTGAATCATAAGATACTAAAAAAAGTTTATGTTTTTATGCTTGACCAAATTACAGCAAAAAACGATTGGGACTCGCGTGATCTGAAATGTGTATTTTCCTAAGTATGACAACAATGATTGTGAAGGATTTCAATGTTGTTCAACATTATCTAAAAGATACAGGTATCTTGACAAATTTGTCCAATTCAAAGAAAACCAAATGCAAACGAGCTAAAAATTGGCCATTTCGAACGCAAAAACAATCCATTCCAAACACACACATACATGTATACTTGATACGTATATACTTAAAGGAAATCATTCTTTTTGCAATGGCTTCTTATTGACAACGTTCTCCGCTTAGTGAACTTAAAAACGACGCAACTGAATTTAAATTACCTTCATCAATAGCTTTCCCTAACATTAACAAATAGTTTACACGCACTTCCTTTTTGATGAGAAGTCTGATGAACTTGTTGCTGTGATATCCCGCCAGATAGATGGTTCTATCTACACGTACAGCAATTCAAATGTTAGCGAACATTTACTTGAGTTCGTTAGTGGCGGCTACTTTCACCTCGACTTTGAAGATAATAGACCCATTGACTAAAACTCAGTGGTCACTAGCCATAGGAACAATCATAAACTAACGTATTTGTTTGAGTTGATCCATTAGTGTGGATGCTCTAGAGACAAACTCAGTATTGTAGCTTTCGGCGTTAGTCAAATCGTCCTTCTCAACTTCTTCCTTTATCAACAGCTCATGTAGAATGTGTTGGTCGATGGTGAGCATCCGTTTGGTTATTTGGCTTTGGAATACGTAGAGAATCTTTATTGGCCCATTACATCCATTACAATCAAGCTTAATGCTACAGTACCTCTTGCACAATTCTATAATCGCGAACGGAAGGAGTCACAGTATTGTAGGATTTTAGGTGGGACTTGACTATCGCTCTCGCTCCACACAACAACACCTAATATACCGTAGTTTTTTCGTAACTCTTGTAAACATTACCCGCAGCTTCCCCTTGTTATTCTCAATCAGGCCAGCGAGAGTCTTGGTGGTCAAGTAAATTAGATTTTTCTCGGAAGTGTTGTCCGATCTGTTCACTGCTTCGAGGCTGTCGGGCAACTTTTTAATGCCATAAAAATCACTATGGGTACAATGAGGTAATTTCTGCTTTTGAGAGATTACAGAATGTATTCTAGTTGAGGGTCCTGGGCCTTGAGAGAAGACACGACGATTCCACCCTTGATGACATTCGTGTTTGATTCGTCTGCGATTTATCATTATTATTAATTAGAAAATGTAATTTAGGTGTATTGTAAAGGTACCTTTCGTGGTCGAATTGCCAACAGTTGTTCTTACAGCGCAATCGGGATCCTTGACAAAGCAAGCAATGAAAAACCCCCCAGTATCTTGAAGATGAGGGTAGACTCGAGTACTACGAATGAAATTATCAAGAGAATGGCGGTTGGACAGGTGTATGAGCTCAATATGCGCCTTACCAGTAGTGGAGGTTGAATTTTGCGATTTCTTCAGGGGTCAATGGGTTCTGGTGTGGGTGTAAATAAATGGTTATAAATATTTATTGCCTTTAATGACGGAGGAATTATCCCAGGCTTGCTCTTTAAGCTGGGCAAAAGTTCTGATGTCTCAACGAGCTTTATTTGATCTAGTTGAGTGTAGTATGTAACTTCACAAGTTGGATGAAATAAAGCTACCTGCGAACGTCCTGAGAGCAAACACAACAACAGCCTCATTTTCAACTGGATTCATCGAACAAGTTGAATATATCAAACGACCTCCGGGTTTTAGCAGTTCTATTCCTCTTTTCAGGATTTGACACTGCAATCTGTTATTCAAGAAGAAGAAGAATGGTAAAGGTACAACGTTCTAACGAGGTTACCGTTGAAGACCTTGGGCCATCGAAGCTTTCCAAAAGTTACTGGCATGGATGTTTTTTCTGATGGTACCATCACCGCTAAAAGTAAATTCAAGTTGTGAATCTGAATGATTCCCCAACCTGCAAGGCACATCGCACAAAATTCTGTCAAACAACAAACGCTCGTTGGTCTCTTTGTTCAACACCAAATCTGGAAATTGAGATGCATCGTGTGAAGTGACGATGTAGTTAGGAGAGGGAATTCGTTTGATTTGGTGAATCAGTGTAAAACAACGAGACTTGTTTTCATCGTTCGCTATGACGAATCCATCTACAACACGAAATAAGCAAACAACGCTGAATTAGCCAACTAAAATGGCATTAAAAAGGAAAATAAATAAGCGACTAGAGAAGATAAAGCAATCAAATACCCGGAAATTCGACCTGCTGGTCACCGTCTACAGCAAGCCCATCTCTATGGATCATTTCAATAAGCTGAAGCGTTTTCGAACCCGGTGCCGCACACATATCCAACACCTACACACATAACCCAATTGTCTTTTCGGAGAAATAAAATCACTTTGTGATGAGGCTTCACATCAAGCAACAACGGTGGGATCATGCTGACAGCTTCTTGTCTATTTAGAAAGCCCTACAAAACAAGATGACACTCAGAAACACTTGACCAAGTCGTCACATACAAGTTCGGTCGCATTCACCAAAAACTTTCTGAACTTACCGTACAACTCTGAGTTTTTTAGTGATTTCCTGTTCATCTTTATTTCATAAGCCTCATCAAACCTAATCACACTATCGCAATCTGTTTGGCACAGCGACAGTAATACCACGGAATCACTGTGATGGTGTCGGAGAGCTCATCGATATATTTATCTGCAAGAGGTTTGATCTCTTCGGCATGTGTTGAGATCTTTGAAAAACGAAATGAAACTGGCAGTTCACGTTTTAGGCTTGCACAAAAGTTGTCCCACTCGTCGGGTTCGATTAAAGTCTAAAATCAGAGCGTATTACAACTTCGTAAGCATCCACGCCCAAACCTGATAGTAGTTAATGAAGGACTCCTTCAGTTGGAATGTCTCTCTAGTCACATATTTTCGTTTTCTTGCGTCTGTTGCAGCAGAATCACCCTCCATAGCCAAACTTAATACCACGTGATAGTATGAAAGCATTGAAGTGTACACACACACTCGTGGCACCTCAACACAACCCCTTGAGTAGCATGTAAACTTAGAGGGTTAACAGGAGTGAAGTTGGATTGGCGTGCATAAGTTATCAAACTTAAATGAGCACTCACGCAACCAACTTCTATTTTGATACCAATTCAAATGTAGTTATATGAAAACAACAAACTGAGTCATTATAATGAAAAGTTATAGAGCGAGCGGCAGTTTGAGATGAATTAATTTGCACGAAAAAACGAACACTCGAACTGATACAAAAATGGTGTAACACTAACGGCGTCTTTTCTTATTTTTTTTCGTCGAAGACGGTTCACAAGTTGTGGCAGTGGATGGCTTATTTTGAGTGGAGTTGACTCGACATTTCAATTTCGGTATTGACTCGCCAATAAGAGCGAGAATCAACCCTAAAACACAGATCAACACTGGGAAATCGCACTAAACAGCTGCGTACTTTTTGCATTTTTGCCAGGATTCTCATTTTTCAGTTGAGTCAAATCCACCTTGACCATTCCTAGCATGGGGTTATCAATGTAGCTGCCTCTGGGATATTGTTTGGAGCGCTACGCACAAGTTACACAACGTGATTTTCAGCGAAACCAAAATACAACAACTGCAAATTGCATATTCAGCGACTTGAGAACTTGTGCTATCTCATCGACTATTGGATTGAAAACAGCCTATCGCGTTAACGTGAATTTTACACCAAGCATGTAATACTTTTGACTTGGGAACTTTTCTGCCCATGGAAATCGGTCGGTCCGAATCAATGTATGCAGGATATATTGTTGTGTATCTGACTATAGTTCACATAAGGGGGTTTTATGATAGTTACGTTTTGATTTGTTCAAGGTCGTCCTCAATTTGAGTCATTTTGTCTACCGACTTCTCCCGAAAATTATACGATTGCAAAAAATACAACAAAATAAATATTTTGGCCATACAATGAAGTTTATATCGTTACGAATTTTTTAGTTAAATTAAAATTGGAAATATTGGTTTAATTTTTAAAAATTTAACTTAATTAATTTAATCAATGTAAGCCATAGTTAGACAATTTTTGTAATGATATGCAATGTAACACATGAATATTGCTTTGAAGCCTTTGTCCCAGTTAAATTAAAAGTTTAGCGCATTTTCAATGTGAAAAAACAACAAGATGACAACCACATGTTTGACTCTCGTAAAATGTAAATAGTTCATTAAGGATTTTTGCACATCTGTCTGCATGCTTGCCTAGTCTCAAAGTTGTTTAGATTCAAATATTTCCCATTGGAAAAAAATGGTTCACACATCCCAGTGGCAACGTTGAAGAAAAAACGCCTTATATAGTACTTATCGTTCGATGTCGCCTCTCCTACTTTATTTAAATGGCATGGCTTGTTTGTTTCAAGTCGACGAGTGTTGCTCACTAAACGCAGTTAAAAAGGAAATTGTTGGTTGGTAGTAACTACATGCCGGACAGTAACTAGCACAATTTTCAACTGAGCTGAATATGTTGTGAGATCCTCTGTTAACAATAGCGTTGTCTTTGTCGGGCGACACGGACCAAAAAGGATTGCAAGAATAAGTGTGAACACTATAGAAAAAGTAT
This sequence comes from Merluccius productus, assembly GCA_027122695.1. NCBI lineage: Eukaryota > Metazoa > Chordata > Actinopteri > Gadiformes > Merlucciidae > Merluccius > Merluccius productus. Next base: position 11,109 of record JAOPJI010077895.1, on the reverse strand, counting down.
TCGGTGGTATCATAGACGTCCGATATGAGCCCAGATGGAGGGTCTACTTGGTGCGGTTCATGACCCGAACAAGAATCGACCTTTTCGACTTAAACACGTAAGTGCAATCGTCAAAACTAACAACTCTAAGTACTGAGGCATGTGTCGACGCATTCTGAGAGACTGCTGAAAAAACCTCTGTTTGCTTCGTTATCGATTATCACATGCACACATCTTTTGTCTTCTAGGCGCGGAATGATACCAACTTTGTGAAACTTGGTTTTCACTTCTGGAACGAATTTGCAATCAAAAGCGTTTGGAGTTGGTTTATAATTTTTGGAGTTGATGGCGTGTTCGTTGCCACCATTCAATTTGTCTAAACAACATTTGAGTAATATTGAAGCATATGTGGGAAACAGCAGCAGTCACTTTGACAGGCATCTTCACAATCGGTTTTGTTGAGAAAATTGTTGGCGTTCCCACCACAACCACTGTATTCAAATGGGAAACAGCCCACTTCAACACTGGAGTAGTACCACCTGGTTTCCACATGTTCTCCCTCTAAACTACACGCTCCTGGACTGTGTGCTTCTTGACATGCACGTACTTGCTCTTCAGGAGTGAATATCTCTATTGGAAAAAGTCACGACAAACATCACCAACAACAATAATAATAATACTGTGCTGGTTGCAATCTTCCGAAGTGGCAAAGTTATTGTAGTTGCCGAGTGAACCTTTGTATTGAAAGGGTTTACATTTGGCATCTTTTATGTCAATGAACCATCTGTCAACCACAGCTGCCTGCTGTTGAAGTGGTGGAAGCCATTCTGGAGATTGGCCAACTTTAAACTCATAGGAATTCAAAGGGGATTCTTTAATGTTTAACATCAGCTGAAAGGTGAAGTCAAGTAAATACCTGTCGACACAATTGTCAATAATGCTTGAAATAGTACAGTTAGTAACATTGTCGCGAACGGCACAGTTTAATCTCGTTAAGACTATCAAACAGTAAAGTAATGGATATTCGGGAGACTACACCATAGTTGATAAGGTTGATGTGTTGGAGAGTCGGTTTTGCGTGCCTGGTAACTGGGACTCTTGTCAACATTTTTGTTACCCAATGTTGTGGTTCAAAACGTCCACTTAACTGCCCATTAAGCTCCGCAAACCTTATCAGTAGCATTACCTGCTATATTTAAAAGTTTAATTGATAGTTATTTGAATATTAAATTAGTATCGTCGTCGACTCAGAAATATTACCCTATTCTCCCAATCCTTATTTCTCAATTATCATTTTACCACACAGTATGTCTGTGTGTGGTGTTTGATAAACCCTCGTATATTCTAATAACAATAATAATAGTAATAATATTATTATTATTGAGATGTTGCTAATGCGTTTAACGATCAGTTATGGAGTGAAGTGAAATTGATTTTTATTCTACACAGTAAATCGTCGTACATTAATTAACAACAAAAGTTATTTCTTTTAAATAAGTTTAATCTAAATATTTGGGGTTCTACATTTGTTAACTTCAAATAAGTATTTTGTTTTACGTGCATTCTGAAGACTTAGCGACGACGAGGAAGTGAGAATTTTGTTTGCAGCATGTTGACGTACGAAATAACTGCAATAGAATTTTGGTTTTGTTTACTTTTTATCTGAAATAGGATTGGCAGTTTTCGACGTTAATTTTCAACAAAATCGTCGTTTTCTGCAAAAGAGGATTACTGTATTAGTTCTGGGGTTGGTGTGCAAACTCCCTACTAATTTGTAGAACTTTATTTCAGACTGTTGACTAGTTTTAGCACGACCAAACTTTATTCAGATGCAATTTTAACATCTAAAAGCCAATTCAATGTCTGCGGAAGAATCGCACCAGAATGCCACGGAATTAAGTTTATTATATGAACCAAATATGTGTCGAGTCGAAATGAGCTTTGAACGTACTTGCTGCCATAAATAGAGATAGCTAACTTGGTTCTTTCGTCGACAAGGTTAGATGCGCAAGCGCGCCAAAATAAGTAGGATGAATTTTTAAAAATTCAACGGTGTGCTTCGACCTCAATCGAGTTGAATCGTACACTGCAGACATCACTCCTGATACCGCAGTAAACCTCAATCTAACCATTCCAACACAATCAGAGGTTCAACAAAAGTTGAGCCACACATGGTTTGAACCTCCACTAACACGACGGGTGGCTGGACCCTAAATATGTCTGGTGCGAGGATACTTGCATTTTCTTTGGACGTTCCATTTGATTAAGAATACACTTAAAATTGGTTTAAACCTCTGAAACATCTATTGAGACGTTGATTATTCTATCCAGTTGAACGAATACAGGAAACGATACGCTTAGAACCCAGCAGCTTATTTTTTGTTTAATGATGCCTCGTGGGTTTATCTGATGAGTGCGAGTATATTAATGGACTGTTTTATAGGCTAGTTGCTGCAGTAACGTTATCCAGCTTTACTGTATAATGGATTAAAATTGTTGGTGTCTCAGCATCGAAATATTATATTGGTTGTTTCACATTACACAATAGCAAATTCACATGCTTATTATTTTATTATTATGGCTGTGAATGTGCTAAGCCTTAAAGAATATCCCAAGTGTTAGTTTCAACACAGTGGTTTTAAAATGGGGATAAAAGTAGCTGAGAAATAATAATAATAATAAATTTAACAGTGTAGCTTCGATTAGGTATATTAAAGCGCACAAATTTTAGTAACTTGCTGCATTATTTATTGTCTCCTATAAAACGAGGTTACTAATAGACAAAGTTATTATAAAGGGGTATTTTGCTAGGCTCTCCAGTGAGAAGCGGAATTGTTCTTTTCTGGGAACGTGCTAAAATGACACCTATACTTTCAGCTTGAAATAAACATTATTCTAGACGAAAACTTATCTATGCAAAGGAAGGAGTTGCAGTGCATCTATGACATAAACTGTTGCATTAAATAATCTATTTTTCAGTTAAAAGCTCAGTAATGCCGCTATTTAATCTTATCGTATAGAAAAAACATCAAAATGTTGTTAGAATTAACAACCTCCTACACAAGCTAAAGTCACTTACAATAAACAAAACGCGGTATGGATATTTTTATGGGGTGAATAGCGCCAAATTAATTGTCTACAATAATTGAAATGTTTAGGTATTTCTGAGCTACTCATAATTTCTTGCTGAACAGTCGGTAACGACACTAAATTTTTGTAAAAATCTCAAGGTATAAATGTAATCTAAAGGTATACTTTTGAAAATTCCAAGTTACTATTACCATGCAACATTTTTCTTTTATTGTTCACAAGTTGTTGTGAACAATCATAACAACATGAAGCCGTGCTTAGCGGCCGCCCCTTGGCGTAATCTACTTATTAATAAATACAATTAAGGACGCGAGTGTTAACATAGAAAATGAGCGGTGATGAACAAACGCAAAATGGCTTTTCCACAAGAGCCGTCCATTCAAATGTGGATAGCAGTATGCTGGAAAACGATCCTGTTGTTAATGGCATATCAGTATCTACTACCTTCGTTTACCCAGCGCCAGATGTTGTCAATGTGACATTGTTTTGCGTTGTCTGCAGTTTATTAGGTAATATTTAGAGATACTGCTATTCTAGATCTAACAATCCCACACGCTTTCAATTGGAGCGCTCTTTAGCTGCGTTGGATAACGCGAAGCACGGCAAGTTACACAAAGTTAAACCTTACTATGAACCCTGATTAAGGTCTCGCGTTTTCTTCTGGAATGGCAGCAATATCTACGTTGACCTATTTGTTTAACAGTGGGGATGAAATCGTCAGCATCAATGACGTCTACGGTAAAACCTGCTTGTTATTCGAAAAGGTGGTGGCCAAGTGGGGTATCAAAGCCAAGTTGATTGATATGTGCGATGAAGTGGCATTCAGAAACGCTCTAACACCCAACAAGACTAAAGTTTTGGCTCATTGTGTTGAACTAGTCAGTGTAATTTTTAGATGGTGTTTCTCGAATGTCCGACAAATCCGCAACTCAAAGTTGTTGATATTCGAAAAATTCAAAAGATAGCAAAGGAATTTGACCCAGTAATGCCATATTTTATTCATTTGGCCGAGCTCACGTAACCACAATAACTAAAATCACTTTGTATATATAAACCTGCTTTAATTGATATTTTTCTTTCAAGGCCCAGTATAATGGAACTGAAGAGTCTTGCCGAATTTTTAATAGCTTTCAAGACAAGTTATTTTCCTAAATAGATTTTGAATTTTTTACCTAATACCTAATAGCGTAAACATGATTTTCTTGTCGAACTTTAGATAGTCATTGGTTAATTGAACAACTCATTATTTTGATATATATATATAACTTTTTATAACTAAAGTGGAGTCTTAATTTAAGGATTATATAGGCTACTAAGTTTAATGCCAAACATGAATTATTTGTTTGAGGTCGTATTCATTGCGTAAGTTGTATTTCTTAAGGATATGTTGATTATACGCTGAAGAATGTCGCAGAAGCAGATTATTAGTTTCCATATCGTTTCTTTGATATTCTGTAAAATGGCCAGGTCCCACAGAACGACAGAATGAAGTTAATAAAATAAAAATTAGCGCACAACCACGCCAATTGAACAAGGTGCTGCGTTGATTGAACTAGTTCCTCGTTAAAGAATATTAACTGGTTCCAAAAGTGCTCATCGCTGCTATTTACACCCGCAAAGTTATTTAGTGGAATACTCAAGATGTATATTGATACTATTTCGCCCAGTTGACAGATTATATGGAAGATAAATAAATTATAATTTTAACTTTAATTTACTTTATTCGTTGTTTGAAAATGGTCAGTAATAATAACACTAACTAAAGATGCTATTTTTGGGAAAAATTGGTAGAATTATACGCTGGCATGTTTTATTTGAAGCCAACAAATTGATGTTAGCTAAGAAAATAAAAAACACTAATAGTTGTACGTTAAGTCGATATAAACGTTATTCAACAAAAACACCATTTAATTAATAATTAGAACATTATCGTGGTCGTCGACAACACTTTCCTAACCCCATACTTCCAAGTACCAACACCCACTGAGACACCACGCTGGGTGACACCACAAATATTATAGAAACCACTGGAGCTGGGCGCCGATATCGTTGTGCATGCTCTTACCAAATACATGAATGGTAAGGTTAACTTGTGCATTAAATTACAGTGGTTTTGAGGTCATGCGGATGTTATTATGGGTAGTCTCATGATGAACGACACCAAGTTGTATGATCAGTTAAAATACGCCCGATCAGGTACTACAAACAGGCGACCAACTGCTGATTGGTCTTTTCTAGTCTTTGGCGGGGTTCCTAGTCCCATTGATTGCTACCTGGTTTTACGTGGTATCAAAACACTGTCCCTCAGGATGGAGCGATACCGCCAAGGTGGTTTAAGAATAGCAACTTTCCTTGAAAATCATCCTTTCGTTGAGAAAGTCGCTTATCCAGGTAACTATGCAGGTATCATGCAGCTACTTGATGCCTCCAACTAGAATTGCCCTCCCATCCTAACCACGAGATCTTCATGAAACAAGCCACTGGCATGTCTGGAATGATTACTTTTTTCCTTAAAGCGGATTATGAGACAACTAAAAAATTTGTCACATCTCTAAAGGTAAGTTTATAGTGGGTTTAGGCTGTTAGTTGGGTTCTTGTAGCTGTTCAAACTGGCTGTGAGTCTTGGTGGCTGCGAGAGTCTTGTGGAGCTGCCGTAGGTTGTTGAATGCTGTTATGGAGTAACAGTGTGCATTTTAGGGCGTTCATGACTCACGCTAATCTACCCCACGATTATCTGCTAAGTATTGGCGTCACAGAAACGATGGTAGATAAACACAAGTTCACATTGATCTAATTTGATACAGATTCGATTTTCGATCGGCGTGGAGGATGTGGACGATTTGATCAATGATATCAAATCAGCGTTCGATGTGGCTTTCCCTCAAAAATGATTCAAGGTGACATGCCATTTCAGTATAAACTTGCGATAACTAGTTGTTCTCCATTTCTTCCTAGTACAGTCGTATTACATTATAAATTTATCGCACAATCCGGGGTTGTTTTGTCGCGCGGAAATGGCACTCAATGATTGAGTTGGAAAGTTTGGTTTTATACTAGCGCTACTCACACACTAACATATAATGGAGTGAGATGAATGCACAGTTAGGTTTGTGTGAGTCGTGTTGAAATTGACATATGACACTGTTTAACTTTATTTTTACTCGCACACCAAACAACCCACACTATTGTGAGCTATTTGGTGTAATTTAGAATGAAAGCAGCGTTCATATTCGCCCATCACTTGTACTCTTGAACTATTATAGGAGTCTTTAATACTTGAATTAGTCCTTATACGAGTTATAGAATGGATAAGCAGATACCAACATAAATAAATAATAACTTAATCGTATGAGGGTGTATCACAACCATTGTGGGGTGACTATTCAACGTTATTACGTAAAACATACAGCTATCCAAATGTATCAGGCATGTCCGACACTAAGGTTTGAATTTCGGATCTAATCGGAGTGAAGGAATCTGAGTTAAGAGCGGGAACTTGTTTATTATAAGGAAAAAGTAATACAGTTGAGTACTTGTCGCAGTATTACTTGCAAGAGTTGAATACCCATGAAATTACTTTTGAATACAGAAGCGCATCCCCTTTAGTTTGAGTACTGCTAGATTAATCCTCGCTAATCATCATTTATTGATTTGTTCCAGACAAAAATATGATGTTCCCAGAGTGCAGAATCGTTCAATACAAATTCACGTAGTAACTATCATAATTAAAATAAAGAAACGAAAATATTATATTTGAGTCGTATGGGGGGGAGCTAGTAAATCATCGTTGTTAAGCTTTTTCAAAGGTCTTTTAAGTAAATTAGCGCCAAACCCGGGCGTTTCTTGGGAGTTTTTAATTGACGTTTCATCGAACTATTTTATTACATTGGATAGCATGTGTTTACATATGCCGTTTCAACAGATACTATAACGCAATTCTTAACTGGTCAAGTTTAGTGTACGTTTCACCAATTCGGTGTTGTATATCACTTTTTGACAGAACATTTACTAGCTTATTTATTGTGAAAGTTAGTTGTACTAATAACTTGGGCACTGGCTATTGCTACGGATAAATTCAATCCTGAACGGCATGTACGCTTGCGCAATCTAATATTTTAACACCCCAACACCTATTTCTAGAAAAGCTACATAGTTTAGATTTCAGAATCTGCCATATTTAATTATTTGTGGCCCATCGCTACCGCTCTTAAGGGCCACAAATAATGAAATATAGGTCAAACTGGGGGAGCAGGATTAAATTTTACCGTGCCAATAGCCACTTCCTTAACTAAATTTACCTAAAGATAAAAATTGTATCTAGGTAGTAATTATATTATTAGTGTTGTAGAGTGCGCGTAAAAGAAAAATGTTATGGCACATGCGTGCTTCTGAGACACACACGGACACAGCGTTTTGACATACAGTAGATTGTAAAGTGTAGTTCAATAATGTTTTTACATCTTTCAGGTTTAACAATGAATGGAAAAGACTAACTCTGAAGCATAAAAAATGACTAAATTAAATCCCTTGGATGTACACTATGTGACAACGCAGGTCGAGATTGCACCAAAAATTAACTATAGTCAAAAACATACATTTGCTGTTATTACAAACAAAACGCACGCTGCACTCTAGAACTTGCAGAAAAGACCCATTGAAAACACAGAGATGACAAGGCGAAATGCGTAAAGACAACGGAGGGCGATAGAAACACTGAGCGTCAAAGCTGAAACCCGATAAAAATTTACAACATATAACTACTTATTGAATTTTATGAAAACGAACGACATTATGGTTGGGCTAGAAGCGATTAGATTCAATGAATACGTGTGCTCTCAACTTACAATGCCATCTGATTGTTCTTCGGCGTCATCAAAAAGGGTGAAGGCATCTCTTCTGAAAGTCAAATAGAAAAGCATGCGATTAACAAAAGTACATTTCAGTGTTGTTTCTTTGGATGTGCATATTGGCACTCTAAAATCAATTTTTAAAAGGAGAGAATTAACAAAAAAACATACACTTAGCGGAATCTTGATCAAACTTTGAACGTCATCATCTCTGGGCAGTTGAGAGTAGTTGAAATTGAATGAGCCATAAATTGCGCTTTGGGCATTGGGGTGGAATACAATAAGCAGGAAAATGGCAATGGTACAAATGAGTGAGTGCAGGATCCAGTACACCTCGAACAGCACCACCTTATACGCACTGACGCACTTGGAGTATTTGAGCAAGTCAAATAGTTGCGGGAAAATGAACACCACCAACGTGACATTAAGCAATACGAGAACATAGCTGAATCGCTTATAGAAAATGCCGATGTATTCCATTTGTGGCGATCTGCGTTGGTACGAATGGTTCACTGTGTTGCGTAGATAGACAAAGTACAGCGAGTACATCACCACGGTGAGAGCATTGTTCTGTAGAAAAACGGAATAGAGTGCAAGGCGACGTGACGTCGCGTAAACGTGCGTGAATATGGTCAGTGACATGTAGATCAATGCGTACACCGAGAATATAATGATGGGTCTTCGCATGGACAGATTTTGTCTACACACGACGAATAACACACAACAAACGTCTCAAAAGTTACGCAGGCAGAATGGTGTATCCAATGGCCACCAAAAGAATCGTCACATCGATAGTAATACGACGAATCGACGATAAAACGGCAGCAATGACCATCACATTTTTCAGTTCACGCACGCTGGAGACGTTGCGATTCAGACTTTCATATGCGGAAATGTAGAAAAAGCTTGCCAACAGCCCCGTCAACAATGAGATGCCCAATATCGACTAAAGAGGTGTTCGTTCACACACAAAACTAACAGTGCCGGCGATATTACATGCAGTTTGTTGGTGTTACGTCGAAGATACACAAAATACACACCACTCGTCAACACAATAATAAAGTAGAAACAGCACAAACACACATGAAACTAAATGTGCACTTGAACAACCCTATCAACAACCACCACCTACCTTGTACACTGAATAATCGATCATCATTAGATGCCCAGTAGTGGATTCCAGTTCGACACTCACTTTAATAGATAACAATGACTAGAAGAGATGGGCCAGCGAAATTACTTTCAATAGTATAGTTGTTAGTTGTCTCGTCGTCTTTTATTGGTTTCAATTGGATGGCCAAAAAGTAGGAACCATCAACTGGGGATTTTATGGCGAACACATCTTGGTTGTGGGTGATTTTTTCGTCAAAGTCACATTTTTCAGTGGTCAACTTTCCATCGATTGGTGTAAATTTGTAGAGAGTTGGATCGAATGTGGACTCTTGAAAAGCGTCCACACAATTGACCTTAACATAGCAGTGTGTGATAGTGTTGTTGCTCAACTGTACATCAGGACTCTACAGAAAAATTAATCCTATACTTTCCATGGATAGCCAAATACTATAGTCAAACACTGGCTAAATCCATATGAAAATTGCATATAAAAATGGGTTGTTTGTTTTGTTTGCTCTCCGGCGTCATTAGCATCATCACTGGAGATGGTATCATTGTAGCATTTGACTATTATACTCAAGCCTCAATTAACGCCCCCAAAGGGTAATTACATGCTATTTTCAATTCTGAATCTTTATAGGAAGTGTGATTATACACAACTGCACTACTAGACAGGTTCTAGGTGTTGTGGTGGATTAGTGAAAAACAATAACACTACTAGCTTAATGTACCATGCGTCTATCATCTTTCAAAGGAAGCTCATAGAAGGCGTAAATGCGACCTAGTTGGCTCACTACGAGAGCAACCAAAAAAACGACACTACGGAACGACGAGCACATAAGAGCTGGTTGGGACGGAGTAGCTCAATTGTAAAACCTTTGGTGAGACGTGCGCACACACATACACCAGTAAACATTCGATAATTGGATTATTGCTTAACAACCATTTTACAACCGTTTAAGTAAAAATGTGAACCATGACTTGCGTGCTTTTAAGTTAGCTTGGTGGGAATGCAGTTGCTTTCCTACACGGACTACCATCAAAATTGTGGCCTACGCAGCGTGTTCGGTGATAGCTTTAGTGGGGTGGCTGATTAGATATGACAATATATCGGTTTTTTGAAAATAACTAAAGTGGTTTCCGATTTGCACTAATCCCTATGTTGATACGTTAATCGACCAAGTGACGACTTAAGTTGTTGCGAAGTTAACAAATTGGGAGTTAGAGTCGAGTGATGATGGTTTTAAATTCAGCTTCGATGAAAAGGGTGGCATCACGCAATGTTGAGTACTATATTAATCTCAACTTTTGGCTCGTCGGAAATATTACATAAGTTGATTAGGCCGGTCTACTAATTCGATTATATTTTGGTAACTTCATTATACAGTGAAATTAACCGAATTACTCGAGCAGATGTCGATACACTTTAATGAATTGCGCGCGCATCTCGCGAGGAGAAACTAATCGACCTCTTGAGTATAAATTAGGCCGATAGAGATATCAGGCGAGCATTAACTATTTTAATGAGTGCATATAATGACCGATTCAAACTTGATTTCCACAAGTAACGCCTGTTTTGCTAACACTTGCGCAAGCGCATAACATGTGTGCTTAGTTCTATCCAGACAAAGTGACGCTAAGAACGGACAAATTAAAGTGACATTCGTTCTATTGTAATGCAGCCAAAGTGAGGCTAAGAACGGACAAATTAAAGTGATATTCGTTCTATTGTAATGCAGCCAAAGTGAGGCTAAGAACGGACAAATTAAAGTGATATTCGTTCTATTGTAATGCGGCCAAAGTGAGGCTAAGAACGGACAAATTAAAGTGATATTCGTTCTATTGTAATGCAGCCAAAGTGACGCTAAGATCGAACAAATTAAAGTGACATTCGTTCTATTGTAATGCAGCCAAAGTGACGCTAAGAACGAACAAATTAAAGTGACATTCGTTCTATTGTAATGCAGCCAAAGTGACGCTAAGAACGGACAAATTAAAGTGATATTCGTTCTATTGTAATGCAGCCAAAGTGACGCTAAGAACGAACAAATTAAAGTGACATTCGTTCTATTGTAATGCA
>JAOPJI010077822.1:0-40077 GCA_027122695.1 Merluccius productus | reverse complement strand
ATAAGTACGAATAAACCAATTACAACAATTGTATATCACGCTTCAAACACAATTTGAAAAGTTTACGAGAACGCCGACCCTCGCTCTTCACGGCTGGCCCCCAGCTAACCCACTCCTCTATACTTTGTATAAAAATTTTGCACGCCCCACCAAAAATTTCTCAGGCCCCACGTTGGGAAACACTGCAATACAGCTACTAGGTATATTTCACACTAGCGCTAAATGCCAACTTTATTTGGAGTTTTAAGTGAAAGTTTCATTTGAGTGTTTAGTCAGTACATTAGATGAAACATGATTTAAAACTTATAATAATGACTGTACTAAAAATCAAACATTTTTGAAAAATTAAAGTCTACGAGACCACCACCACACGTAAGCCACAACTCCCGCGTACAACGTTAAGATTCATACCGTAACAACAATGCTCTCCAACAGAACATTTATCACACTGACATCACTTGTGGGGATTTGGTTGTGCTCAAGTAGGTCATTTATCAAACAGCCAAGGACACGAACGGCCATGGTAATAAACGTGCCGCCGCCAGCCAATTGACTAAAGACAGTAACTAGAAGTGGTCAATTGAAATTCACTATTGCAAGACAACGCCCGAGTAGTGCCACAGTATAACAGCAAGGAACTCTCCAAAACACTAACCCCAATCAACAGTAAGTAGCAAGTAGATTGTGAAAATATGTGTGAATACGTCACGAAAAGACTTGTCTTCGAACCCGAAAAGTCGCATCAATTTCTCGATGTACTCGATAGCAATTTCGTTGGGGATAAGTCTGGAGGAGGCCAAAGTAGTGCACACATCGCACAGAGTCTAAACAAGTATAGGGTTGCGAGTGAAGTGTGTAAAAATCGAATTCACCAACTCACATTAAACACCGTCGTAAAATTAACACTGTAGCTCATTCCCAGTTGTTCCAACAACGTCCTATTTAACATCGTGATTTCGGCCTAGCAAATAATTGTCACAATGATCAACCACCTCAACACAAGTACTATTGTTATATTTGTGATTGAAAACAAAGTGATAAAGATTTCGCAGCATTTTTCGACCACTTCAAGTTCTAAACAAAAACACGCAACCTTATTAGCAAGTCGCAACTTAAACATTTTCACTAAAATAGATAACGACCCTATTGAGTAGGAGTAACACTACTTAGAGGAAGATAGTGGTTTAAGCATTAAGAAAGAAGAACAACATCATCATCATCACAAAATGCATTACTTTTGTAGAATTTCCACAAGATTTTAAATAGGATGGAAGTAAATGATGCCAAAACTTCTCGCATCTCATCAATAGTTTTGCCCTACGACACGTCATACACCACCAATAACAGCAATTTAAATCCTGACAATAAAGAACAATGTAAAGAGTGTGTGTACCTGGAAAATATACATGATGCCATCCAACAGAATAATGAGATGTGTGATGGACACATCCGAATCGTCTTTAATGCTATCAATGCAGCGAACGAACTCATAGGAGTACATAAGAGATTGCACAGACAAACTATAATGTAAGTGTGTACACAGACCAACTGGAAGGTTACATTTGTGCACACCGAGCAAGCACAAGAGTGAAGGTGTACGTGGGCTGAATCCACTGTCTCAACTCGTTACAATAGCTACATCCACATATATACTACGAACCAAAGAGAAATGACCAACTTGGTAGGGTCAACTTCAATTCTAACATCTGATAGGACCCACCTCATATATATGTGATACTTGAGCATGCAGCACACCACATTAAAGTTCTCTATGTGTTGGAATTCGTTATAGTTTTTACAGTGGCATAATGCAAGTTTTGAAAATGCGTCTTAAACAATTCATAATCACCTTCTATGTGTGCGATCTCAATCTCCCACAATTGTTTACCCAGATTGACATACTGTAGCATAATAGTTTCGACAAAAGGCTTTGAAAATGGGAGTGTTCTCATGTTGCTCACGATAAATACGTAATAAAAGTAATATGTTTCTAGGTGTCTGACTCTAAATTCGGTGCAATGGTGACAATGACAGGAAAGAATGGGTGTGGTACTTTATATCTATAGCAACGTTGGCATTACCGAGCGACTTCAATACATCAGCAATTTCGACGAATTTGCTGTTGACGGCTAAAGGATTGGTGTACTGGATAAGCAACTATAGGTGCACTTCGAATGATATATATATAAAGGTGGACATAATACCGAGTAGACAGAGACACACAGGTCTCTTAGAAGGAGTTCGTTGTTATCCACGAAACTATCCATTTCACGCTCCCAGTGGTCGAATAATTCGCAGTATTTCAAACCGAGGTGTGGGTAGATTGAAGTGTGCTCGATTGTTTTTTCATAATACTTGTTGTTGTCGCTGAATGTGCGAACAGTGGTGATTTGAGGGCTGCCAGGAAATGCCATTTTCAAGCATTTAGAGTCCGCCCGTGTAAATACCCTTAAGATTTGGTCGTTTTTGGTGGAAAAGTGGTTAAAGTGATCCTTTAAGTATTCGTTGAATTGGGCGTCATCGTTCTAAACACACAACATACACATTGAAATGTGCTTGGTGCAGACACTAAAGTTACACTGGGCAAAATAGACAACACATAGCAATATGTCATGATAGTAGTTAAATTGGTGGAAATGAATTCAGTAGGTAAGTTCCATTGCAACAGTCGAAGCAAACAAAACAGAGTGAGTCGTGTTACATTCTCCATTGCACCGACTATTGGTGCAGCATGCGAAACAATCATTAGCATTGGACACATGATGTTGAAGAACCTTCTGAAGAAACAGAGCCATTGATATATTCCAGGTAGTGGGAGGAGAAGGAATACAGTAGTAGCATAACTACTGCAAACCACTTTTCTTGCTGCCCTTTCATAAGGTAGGGATATTGTATTATTAGTAGGTATAAAACCTATATGGAGGTAGAAAAGTGTATTATCGTAAAAAGATCGTTATCAATGATAATCGTAACACTTAAAACGTGGTAAAATAAATCAAAGCATCAATTGTTGTAGAATAGAATGCAATACTCGAACGGCAATCAAGCAAATCTCGAGCGAGGAATCTGTCATCTCAAAATCCTTCAAAAAGCACATGAGATGTTCCGCAAAACTCATTGGACAACTCCAAAACTCAGAAGAATTGTCAAACTAAACCAGCGGAACTCCAATTAATAGTGCACTGAACCTACTCTGTAAGTGTCCGTGGTATATTTATTGATTTTGGTCAGAAGCACTTCAGCGAAAGGTAACATCACATTCAACATTTCGGCCAACTGAAATTTTTGCTATTTGAACAATGTGTATATATGTAAAGACCAACTCCATTACAAACGATCTGTACACTTGCACTTCAAAGATACCGTTGATTCTTTGCAAACACTCCATGTAGAAATTGACAAATTTATAATCATCTGTTTCCCGTACTAGGTCTATATGTGTGAGTGCGTATATATAATGTGTGTGTGTGTGTATAAATGGTGAGGTAGTGTGAACATACGATGCAATAATACCACAGTTTTACAAATATCTTTTTCGAAGTACGTGCTCAATATCTCACCCAGTCTCCTCACGAATGTAGCTACTCTAGATGGCCGGTATCTCAATAGAAACACTTTTAGGAGTATTCTCAACTTGATGCACATTAAAGTGGCTAATCAGCAACAATGTATTACTATGATGTTGTACAAGATGGGGATATTCACTGAGTAATACATTCTAAACATGTCGGATAGAATTTTAGGGAATATACTCTATGGATCACTACAAAAATTGCCAACTTGATCAGTTACAATATCACATTTGCTGATGACGTATTCCTTTAATTTCAACGCAGATATCTAAGCAGACCGGAATAGTTAGTGAATTTCTTGCTCAAAACCTTACCAGTTTCAACTCTAGACTTGATTCATTGCTCAGAAGGTTCCATTTCAATATGTCGTAATATTCTAAGTTAGGTCCATTGTTATTATCAGCTAGTTCTCATGTCTTGCATTACCTTTCATACATATTATTAGTTCGGCCTTGTTTTCAGCGTCCTTTCGTACGTTTTGATCTCGGGCGTTCAGATGTAATAACACCTTGTTCACTGAAGAAGTCAGTCGCACCAAAAGATCTCGTTCATTCATGCTTAGGTGAGTTTGCGTATGTGTGAATAAATGAGAATTGTGTTATTTGTTTGTTTCTACGACGCTACCGATTAGTGTTTTCAGTGACTACACTGTGTCCAAGGCTACTCGGTACAATAATTTTAAATTAGGCGGCTCTTTGTCTTCGCCTTTTACTAGGGACATTCGCTAGGAGAGGCTTTGTAGTAGTAAACTCCCTATTTTTTCGGTGCGCATGCGTACATAAAAATGTTTGTTACGTCGTTTTCCCAAAAATTAAAACTCACCTGCGACTAGGATACTGCTTTATTTGATTGTCGACAAATAATTTACTGGCGCTAAAGCGTGGCTTCGTCTACGGACATTGTTTTTATATAAATCATTTCATTTTAGTTTTCTCACTGTTACGTGTGCGCTAACAATTTTAACGGGATAAATCAGCTCTACAATACGGTTGGCAAATGTTCATTTGATTACGAATTGAGTTGATTTAAGCGGATTTTAAATCCCCTTAAATTAAAATTAAATTGACGGCGCAACTCCAAATGAATTAGCAAACTTTGTCTCTGTCGACCAACGCATATAAACACCGTGTTAAACACACTTGAAAACCATGTTATAGTTTTCAGCGTTTAATTTTTTTATTTTGAACGGCGCACGCACATATTTTTATTTAATCTAACATACAGAGTTCCTTTTATTTTAGAAAACTATGAATCATTTTTTATTGAAAATTATTAAAACTGGGTTTATTAAGTTAATGTTATAAAAAATTAGACGACCAATTTTCTTGATTTGCAAACTTAAAGCAATTCGACGCAAAAAAAATTAAACTTTCTTAAAATTATATTAAAAAGTAACATAACAACGCAGTCAACAAAAGAACGTCATAACTTTGGTTGTGAACAAGGAGAATTAAGAAATGGTAGTAGCCACACTGTGGATTTATTTTTGATTTTGTTAACGAAGGATTTCAACGATTTCTAAGGCAAACTGAGCTGAAATAAAAAATCGGTGAACTCACTAGGTATTCAAAAATTATATTTTCGGGTACACTTTTGGTGTGGGTAAATTTGACGCATTCAATGTCTACATGACATGTTCAGCATTCAACAACATTGATTCGTTACCTTTAGGTGGTTGGTAAGAAACGAAATTTTCATAATAATTCTAAAAAAGTCATGAAAATATTTTAAAAACAAATTAATAATTATGCAAGGTCGTTAAAATTGACCGAAAGTAGAAATTTTAAAGGATAAATGTGCCACAAATACCGTAAGGTTGTACAAACTTTTGAATATCATGGCTTTGGTGGGCGCATGTGATCCACGTATCCATTCAAGTGGTTTTTTTGAATTTTCGTATTCTTCAACCAAAATCATCTTGATCGCATCTCTAAGGGGCAGTTGATCCGTGATATCTACACCCACACCAGCATCAGTCAACACATTTCGCCAACATGCAGCGTACCACAGTCCAAATCGGCGAGTGCGTAATTAGCTGCATTGAACCATGTTTTGTAGAACTCAGATAGCAGAAAAATGCTAAATATAGATTAAGAGAATTTGATACAACAAAAGAACGTTAAAGTAGATTGGTTCGAAGAATAACAAAAACTTACCCGTGCGACCTTATATAAAAGTCGTCCGCAACGCCAACTAGGTTACAAATTTGACGAATGATGACCACAAGAGTGGAATTAGAGAGTTTAGTCAAGTGTGGCTTCGTAAGGGTAACCATATAGTCAAAGTTTGCTGTGAACAAATGGATAAAGCACAGTGTGGTGTACTACAAGCAGTTCAAAACTTTGAGAAAACAAGTAAACTTTTCAATTAACCTTTTGAGTTGTTTCATCCACACACAATGTCAATCCACAAAGGATAGTTATAATGACACTCATTTGCTCACTTTTGATCATATAGGGCACCTAGAATAGCAACAAATTCTATCAATATGGTCGATAATAAAGGTTGTTAGTGAATTTCAAGTACAACCACCACCCAAAAATAAACTAATAATGGTAAAAGTGTTATTGGTTACTCTAATCGTAATGCTCTCCAAAAGCATATTGATGAGACTGGCATCAGTTGGCGACATTTCATTACGTTCAGCGAGGCCGTTAACAATAAAGCTGAGGGTATCAATGGTCTTGGACATAAAGGTGCTTTCGTCATCAAATTTGCTATTTAGAAAGTAACACCGTCCAACATCATTCACAATTACAACTCCAATGCAAAGTTGGTGTTGTGCCATAAAACAGCTGCAATGAGCGTCCCAAAATTCTAAATTCACATTCAAGAGAGAAGTGTAGAGAGGTATAAAATTCAGCAAAGGTAGAGAGCAAATTTCAAATATGAATTACGTGAAGGAATTCACATTTGTCATTGACAAACAGCATGTGGATGTTTTTGAGAACTTCACCAAGATATTCATCTGGTATCACTCTCAACTCAATCATTTCGACGGACACCTCGCATAGAGTCTACGCACGAATTGCATCACAACGAACCCGTACATTTGCGTTGATGTGTATAAGTTCAATAATATGTGTATTTTCAATGTGAAAAATAAATATTTAAAAACTAAAAAATAAAAGAAAACTCACTTTAAACACAGCCGTGTGCTCAACACTAAATGACATTTCTAGTTGAAACAACAGAGCCTTGTTAAAATTTTTGATATCCCTCTGATCAGCGGCAGTTAATGTGAAAACCATTGAGAATTATACTTTTGATATGCGCTCTACTGATAACAAGCCAATAAAGACTTCTTTGCACTTTTCTACTACTTCATTCCCTAATATCAATATAAGTTATGACAACAGCAGAATCTTATGGAGAACATTCAAAATAAAAATTAAAATCGTCAATAAAACAAATAGTCAATTAATACGGCGGGATTACATTTGTAGAATTTCCACATTGCACCAAATATAATATACGGAAGTGATTCAATGATGCCTCTTATGTATATCCTGGAATTCCTCTAGCAGTCGAAATTAAAATTCAACCATACAGTTAGTTACAACGTGAAAATATATAAGAATAGCAGAATTTGAAATTCACTTATTTTTGATAGTAAAACCTACTTCGTATACGTACTTAGCCGCATCCAAAACGACTAACATGCGGACAGCAGAATCATCTGAATCACATTTCATATTAAAAATATTCTGTGTTAATTTGAAGGCAGGTATCTGGGACGTAATGCGCCATCTACGTAAATTAATTCAACACTGTCATATATTAGGGAAAGACATTTTTACGAATCTCGCTATGACTAAAATATCGATGGGGTTGGAGTTAAGCCACTGGTTTAGTTGGTTGCAATAACTATACTTCGGTTAATCACAGAACCAAGTGGGCAACCAACAATGTTGTCATTTGTTCCTCTGAATAGTCAAGGAGGCAACAATTTAGGTACACATGGTATTTGAGCAGGTGACAAACCAAGTCAAAGTTATCTAAGATGATTTAGTTGTTTCGAGTTCTCACAACAGAATCCAGGTAGAATAATAGTTGCATAATCGTTATTTCACATGACTCATTAAATAATAATAGCTCACCCTCTATAAGAGCAAGCATGTGGGTTTCTAGAACTGTATCAAGAAAACTGTAGTGCAGTCTTAGACTGTTTTGTTTCGTTGATGACAAGCCAGAGGTGCTTACAATACTCACCCAAAACAATAAATGAAAGTAAAAAACTTCCAAGTGTCTCATTCTAAAAGGTTAGTACAAATAGTGTATGATCACGATCGATACATACCTCAGAGGCAAAGGCGCCTTCGGACTCTCGAGAGAAATCAGTGAATCGCTTATTTCAGAAAACCTGTCGTAGATTTCATTTGGGTTAATACAAGTGGAAATAAGCTACAAGTAGTCAATAAATTACTGGAGAAATGTCAAAATTTCGCATTAAAAGTTGTATTCTCACACTTTTACTTTTTTAAAGATACTGCATTAGAACTACAAAATTAAAAATATTCAATAGCTTTAATTCCCGTCAATTTATATGAAATTTAATTCAACATTCTATAATGAAAATAGCCAATTCTTTAAAGATTTTAATAAAAATATTAAGTTATTAAAAGTAATCGATATTTTATAAATTATACAAATGTTATAATGTATGTTAAATTCATTTTTAAAAATCTATATATAAAAAATTATTTTTGGAGGTTTTTAACAAATATATGATTTGCGCAACAGCATTTTTCGACTAGTGTGTCATATATCGCGAATCGTCAAGTAAGATTCAAAGTTAATTTCAATATTAATTAGGCAGCTTTTCAGTTGTTACTAGTTGAAGTCAGATATGAATGCGTTGGAAATATCCCAAAGCATATGTAATATTAATTATTAACAATATTAATGATTTTTTAAATATAACAAAGAACTAATTAAAAAGGAATGAAACGTAAAATAACACTAAGTATTGTTAGAAATTTAAAAAATGAAATAACTGTAATCCAAAGAAAAAATTCTTAGAAAAAATGATTTAGTAAAATCGGTGAGTAATTAAAATAACATCAAATGAAACGCCAACCAATAATACACTAACCAGATAGATAGCAGTGCACAAGTCTCTTAGAGGCAGTTCGTTGAATTCAATGAAAACGTCCATGTCTTGTATCCAGTTGTCAAAAAGGTATGCAAAACTATTATCCCCCTTTTTTCTTTTTGGGTTTCGTCCGTCTCTAAAGCGACTGCTATTTGACTAATCAATGAAAAAGTATACGTGATCATTGTCGCCCCTGGGAAAGACACGTTGAACTGCCTGGAATCGTTGTAGGTAAATACGTTGAATATAAGGTCGCTGTTTGAATAAAAGGTTTTGTAATCTCGCTGGAAATATTTTTTGGAAACTTCCCCAGAAACCTATTTTCAAAACTAAACGCAGCTTTAGAAATAGTTTTACATCGTGGAAAATTGAAAATATGAAACAATGTTTGAATATTTTGATGAGATTTGCGTTAACGAACGTATTGGATTTTCCCCACTGTAAAAGTCGCACAAAACAGAACAAAAGAAGTCGACTAGCATTTTCCAATGAACCATCTAGGTTTGCGTGTGAACGTTGCCACTGTACAATAGAATTACTTGGCGGGGATGAAAAGTGAATGAGGTTGACCAAATATTTCGTTGAAAGAAAATGAAGGAGTTTCAATATGAATTCAAGCCAAATTTCGAGATGTGTTTGAATGTGGGCAGGATATTGTATTATCATCAAGTATAATATCTATGTGAGCATCTTACTGGGTTCAATGTAAAAATACTGGGACTATTTAAACATGACCAATCATTTAAGTAATAAGATATTTTAAAGGAATAATATAAAAAGTTGAAATGGCCAAGTAGTTACTCGAATGGCATTCAGAAAACTCTCAAAATTGGCACATTTTTTGATCAAATCGCAAAATACACGTTGGAGTCGTTTCAAAAAACACAACGGATATCTCCAAAAGTCCCCCGACGGATTTTCCTAGATTCAGATAAAAATGGATATGCTGCTTCATCTAATCATACTCTGAAATGGTCGGGAATGTATTTGTTTATATTTGCCAAAAGTAATTCCGTGAATTTTAAAATCACGCTCAAGAGATTCGCTGAATTGGATGTTCCCTTTTCAAGACATGCTACAATGTCGATACACAAAATCCACGACTACTTCATTGTGTTTCTCGCCCTTTAACAAATGGTTGATACGGTTCAGCGAATCCAAATAAAATGAAATGTATACAACACCATCTGTTTGCAAAACTAGTTCTAAGTATGCATATGTTTACAGATTGTGGAAGACATACATGGATGCTTACCATGAAGCAACATAATCGTTTTAAACACGTTGATCGTAAAATGTTCCATTAAAAGCTTGTACAGTTGACGTAGAAAGGCAGCATGCTCA
Organism: Merluccius productus; assembly: GCA_027122695.1. Taxonomy (NCBI): domain Eukaryota; kingdom Metazoa; phylum Chordata; class Actinopteri; order Gadiformes; family Merlucciidae; genus Merluccius; species Merluccius productus. Next base: position 30,066 of record JAOPJI010077822.1, on the reverse strand, counting down.
GAGGGTGGATACAATAGTGAATATACATATACAACTATTTTCAACTACACATACTTTAGATCAGAAACCAGTCGACCAACACTTACTAAAATGTTATACATGGGGGCGGAGATTTCTGCGATGAAAAGTGGAAAAATTTCCGTTAGAATTTGTTCTTCCTGGTTTACGAAAATGAACAAAATTCAAGCCACCAAGGGTCACAATTTACATCAATTTGATATATAGTTTCGAAGCAAATTAGAGAATCATTAAACACCATATCAGTGTTCTTTTTATATATATATTCGTGCAGTTTCAATGCGGATGTCTATTGAAAGGAGAGAAAGTATTTTGATAAAAAAAATATCCAATTACTAATTTTAATTGAGCGTTGATTTTTCGGGCCGAAATGTTCTTGATCAATATCGTAAAATACTCTTTAAATCAACTTGCTATGTATAACAGTATTCATAGGTTGGTTACCTTGCAGAAATTGTATGGATTCTATACTACTTTCTGCGTCTCTTTTTGTATTTTCATCAGTTGAGGTCAAGTTCCACAACACTTCATTAACTGAATTCTTAAGTTCGGCACTGACACTAACTTTGTCCAAGGGTGGTGGCATTTTTCAACGACTTTTAAAGTGTTTTCAGACCACTATAGGTACACCTATTTAGTTCTTTGTGCGAAGTACTTTTCTAATGACAATGCTTTATCGTTATTCGACTTTTTTAACTTTACTACAATTATTTGTGTTTGGTTTAACTTTTGTTGTTGGTACTCTATTGTTAAGGTTGTCAAGGCGAAGTTTTTAAAACCAGAATATTTTTTTGTCCGTTACTTTTTTGATATCACAACAAAAAATATTTGCGACCAAAAAAACAAATTGTTGTGGTTGAAGGGTGCCAGCCAATACATAACACAAAATAGAATAACTATATTATCGGGTCACGTTAGATAGAGACTAGGCGTGAAGATAATGTCCTTGTGGATAGACTCCCTCGTCTTTTTTATCAGTTCGTTTAGCTCCGGATTTCCCGCATACAACGAGGCCAACTCCATCTCTGAGCAGATTTCATCCAATCGCAGAATGTGTCTTACCAGGTTTCCCTCCGCAATCTTGAATTTGGTGACAACTTCGCGAAATGAAGCTCCATTGGACCAGTTGAATATTGGGATGATGAGATCGGGGCAGATGGAGCGTTTGTTGAACTCCAACCCGTACTTTTTCTCCACTAGAGAGATTCGCTCGTTCAGCACCAGAACCATGTTCCAAATCTAGTCATATTTCATGCCAGTTTTCCCAATAGTTAAGTAACCTTTTCGAGATCAGCGCTGAATTTGGGGAGGGGTTTTTGTTTGGAGGACGAGAACTAAAATATTTTCACATTTAATTTCTTTCTAATATCACTCAATATGCTTGATCAAATTATTGATTTTACGTGGTATCAAAAAATTAACTAATATGCACACAGTTTTATTTGAAAAATTTCCATTTCCTCTTTCACATTACTTGAAGTATCAATAATGGAAACGAAAGATATAGAAAAATCTATCGATTTAATAGACTTAATATAAGGATGAGATTAACATTTATATCGCTCAGTGCTGTCATGGTTAAACATTTCAACTGAAAGAGATCGCATGTAGTGTTGTTTTGTTGCTCGAATTCGTTAGTTTCAAATATCACAAAATCAATATTTGTCTGCATTTTAAATTTTAATTGCGACTTCAGAGTAAAACAAATCAATTTCAATATTACTTGAGCAACGTCATCTCATCTAAGCTTTTTGTTTACAAAAATTAGCTATAAATGAGTTTAAGCCTTATTTCAACCGCCATAAAATCTATCTGAGAACGCAATTAAAACAATACGGAGTTGACATTTTTGTGCCTTAATTACTACGTTGATTATTAGTTTTCACCAATTTCGGTTTAGCTGACAAATTATTTAATTCAATTTACGAAATACATTACATTTTTTATTTAATTAGATTTATTCAATTACTTAATTATTTTTTAATCATTTAATAAAATTTATTATTTATTTAAAAAATAAAATATATTATATTTTTGATTACTTCATTATATTTTTATTCAATTATTAAAATAAATTATATTTTTTAATAACTTAATTATGTTTTATTTATTTAATAAATTATATTTTTAATCGATTAATACAAAATATTATATTTTTTAATAACTTAATTGTTTTATTTAATTAATAAATTATATTTTTATTCAATTAACAAAATTTATTATATTTTTAATCGATTAATAAATTATACTTTATTTTTATTCAATTAACAAATTATATTATATTTTTTAATTACTTAAGTATATATATTAATTTATTTTACATTTTGTTAGATATTGCTATTAAAAAGCGCCCAATTTATTTTCACCAATAACTATGATTACGACACAGAAATAGCAAAAGTTAATGAAGTTGTATTGCACTTATTTTCTCCATGTTTAGATAGTAAATATTACATCAACACAGAATATGAGAAAAATCAATATTTGAATTGTCAGTGGTTTCGAGCATTAATTTTATTTATTAATGAGTAGTTACACTGAGAGCATAGATAAATGAAACCCACGTAGAAGGTTTGCGTAACTAGTACAAATACCTCTTGAACAAAACATGACAACGTCGCCGCCACGTATGCCGGTTGAAAGTCCCGCAACTCCATGCTTAGCAACAACTCGGTGAGTAGGATTTCAAAGTTGTTTCGAAACTTATTGGACAGTCTTCCTTTGAGAAGAAGGTTTTTCTGAGTGTCAATAAAGCCAAGCTCGCACAGCACGTTTATTCTTGAATTGTACTCGGGTAGCAACTGGAGACTTTCATCGGACAACTTGAACTTGATTTCCTCGATTTCTTTTTTCTTTTTGTCGATCGCAACAAAGATGTTGAACTAAAAAGGCACCGATGAATCGCAATAGAATAAGGTGAGAGTGTTAGAAAGTGTTTACATGCGTGTTGAAATCTGCACAATCGAAGCAGCCAAACATCTCGTCAACGGAGCGTCTGGTCCACAACTCGGTCAGCAAGTGCATGTGTTTTGTAATTACGAAGGAGTCTTCGAAATCATTGGCATATTTGCTCAACTCCAGAGGTTTCAGCGTCGAAATGAGCGAGTCATTGTGGATTTTGTTCGCGATTTCAGACAAATGAGTGAGCAGTCCATCAATTGTCATGGATTTCGCATGACTAGAACAAAAAGAGTTAGTCGTTAACAGTCAAAACCAACGGGAAAATGGTGAGTGTAAATTACGCAGTGGCTTTGTTGGTAGTGATGTTTGGTTCGCGTAGAACTTTCTTCCAATTGACTTTGACAATCTCATCGCACACCATAACAATGTTCGAATAATGCACTCTCAAATAGTACACTCGGGATTTCTTAGTTTCGAGCTCGGAGTTCAACTTCAAATACGGGAACACCACATTGGTGACAGGTGCAGACAAAGTCCTTGATAATTGCGTGTGTTTGTGCGAATGGCAATCGCTTATAAATACAATCATAGGTATGGATCTGCCTTTGGAGTTGTTGTTGAGAAACTTGGCACCTTCGTACTCTTCACTAACGACGCCAAGGGAAAACTGATTGTGGTCGAGTTTTACCACGCACAACCGTCCCGTTTTCAGAATCTCTTTCGTCGTGGACGGGGTGCACAACAGCACAGCCAACGCTTCACTTTGAAACTTGGACAGTTCATTAGAGAAAGTGTAAAAGTTCACCATGCTTTTTGAACAGATACCACACTCCACAGCATCTCTTTCGAGTATTCCAATGTCGTTTTCCAACAGCATTATTTTGTCCAACAAGTTGCCGGCGTTGTCACCTTTGGAATCACTGTCACCGAACTCCGAGAAGCTGGAGCGCATGAGGTCTTCAACTTTGACAATGCTACCCGACGTTTTGCTCAACATGCGCAATATGAGTCCGTAGGTGAGGCAGAATTTCGACTTGACCACGAAAGGTTCTCCGTTGATGATTCCCTCGATGGAATCCAGCTCGGTTTGTTCGGACGAAATGATGATCACCGTGCCGAACTTGTCCTTGCCTCTTCGACCAGCCCTGCCGGCCATTTGGATGTACTCCGACGAGTAAAGGTCTCTCCAGCCGGTATCACTGGGTTTGTTGAGTGTCAGAAAGACCACAGTTCTGGCGGGCACGTTCACGCCGATTGAAAAGGTCTCGGTGGCGAATAGAACCTAGGCGAATTTAATTATTGCACATTGTGAAATCAATTCACTTTAACGAGTGATTTCTGGAAAAGAATCTCCACAATCTCCCTCAAAATAGGAAGAATACCACTGTGGTGGACAGCGATTCCTCTTTCCAGACAATGTCTGACATCGTTGATCTGGGGCAGATCGAGGTTATCGTTGGACAATCTGTTGATGCTGCTGTTGAAGAAACTGATGATATGGCTTTTTTCGTTCTTGGTGGTCAAATCTTGCGATGAGGCCAATTTGGCGAAGTACATGCAGGCGTCTTTGGAAAACATGAAAAAAATGGCGGGAATGTTGTCGTTTTTCACGAGAAATTCCATGAGACATTTGACGCCCTCGCTTTTCTACAAACATCCTTATAATTGTTTAACTTTTTACGTTATGTATCCATTTTCAGTAGACACTATCAACTCAGCAAAGGTTGAATAAGATAACACAATACTTGATATATAACAATAAATCAAATTCTATAATTCAATAGTAAAAAGTCCAAACTATAAAATGCGATCAATCATTGATTTATTTAGTTCAACCACAGAAAGCGAAATGTCGAAACTAACTCACAAATTCTTTTTTTCTTTAACTTGTCACAGTATTTACGTGTATATGTGCAATATGTCGATTTAATAAGAGTGTGTTTGCTTAATCATTTAGATACACCTCACACATGCAAATAACAAGGTAGATTTGAGCTGATAGTAAAAAAGTACATTGGGTGTGATATTCTTGAAGCGCGGCAACGGCGCACTCTTCGCCTTCTTCGACCTACTCTGGAGGGATTCAATCGCTTTACAAATGCCCCCCTTTCTGAACCTTCCTTTCTCATCGCTGATCATAAAAAGGTTGTCCAAGTTGCTTCGAGTGGTGGCGGTGTATACGTGGTGTTCAAGCGGCACCGGGCGTTTGGTTGTCATGAGAACGTGGATGACTTGTTGACGCGTCGACCTAAGAGATCACACATTCATATAAAACTCCCCGCAAAAGTACCCGATCCAGTTGGCGAACTCGCAACAATTGGGAAAGGTTGCGGACAACAAAACCAATTTAATTTCCCTCGGAAGCATGATTAGCAGTTCTTCCCAAACAACACCTCTCTATGTGTGTTTACACATTTAGTTAGTTTGTTGCATGCAATTGACAAAAACAATAGTAATTTAGGTAGTGCAACTACCTGTTCGTCGTTGATGTAGTGCACTTCATCAAAAACCACCCACTCAATGTCGTTCAACGACGATGAGCCTCCATGGTAAAGCATCGCTCTACAGTACAATTAAACGTGGTCCAGTCTTTTATCACCAAGTGGTCACCTCAAAATTTCGGTCGTCATGATGACACAGGAGGCGTTAGGATTCAACTGAATGTCGCCCGTGATGATGCCCACGCTGTCGAAGGATTTTTTGAAATCTTTGTACTTTTGATTGGACAAGGCTTTGATTGGCGATGTGTAGATAGTTCTGGTATTATATAATAGGTTAGAGTTGTGGCACGATGATCAAGCTACTTCATGCCGTGCTTGATGCTCATGGCGATGGCGTACTCAGCAACGACAGTTTTGCCAGCAGAGGTGTGTGCCGAGACCAGCACATTTTGCTGCTGTTCCAGCAGTAGAATGGCTTCTTTTTGGAACGGGTCCAATTCAAATGGGTACTAAAATGTCAAATGTACTCGAACATATCGTGCACTGCTGTTGAATTTAACACGCTATAACATGGATTTCCAACGAACGATCGATGGACTATTGTTAGAGAAACAATGGAATCACTTTGAACGCCATGTTATTACGCAGGGCCTCAAATTGGGGAATGTCGTCGCGAAATTTCACCTCACGTACAAACGCCGAACTTTTTGACCTCATTCGAGACTTTATCGAATTCATTTTCTTCACTACACTCTCTTCGGAAGTGGCTCTTTGACTCAGGATGCTATTTACAAACTATATACAAGTCTTTAAATTCGCAGTCGCATAAAATCACATCTGAATGTGAGGAAGACTGAGTGGCTTCAACAATATCATTCTCTGTCACATGAACTGCAGTTCTTTCCCAACTGCCTACGACTTCATCGGGGGTAGAAAACACGCGTTCGGTAAGTTCTTTTGACTTTGAATCCAACACATCGTAGAACTCTAATGGATAAATGATTCCAACGAGTGAAGGGAGATTAACTTGAATAGGTGAGTTTGGGTTGTTCATTGGGTATCGGTGTAATGACAGGCAGGTTTGAGTCATGTTGCGCTCGTTGGACTATCTTGCCCAACATCACTCCATCCGAAAGTACGAAGGGTTTGTCCAGTAGTTTGTTAGGCGCTCTCACCTACCATTCATAAGCACTTTTATTCGACCGTACAGTTAAATTTAATCTAACGAAATGTTCAATGTCCTACAGATTCAACGCTTTCGCAGTGACCATTCTCTCGCACGCGCTCTATTGAATATAGGCGTTCAAAGGAATCCAACGCAAATAGATTCTTGGGGTTGATGTTCTCATCCACTGGTCTAACGAAATATGACCATTAAATTTACGTCGACCAACAACATTTAACTATGGAAAAAATGAAATTCAGCCATCCATATTAATTCTTAATCTAGAACTTAATTCCATCGCGTCGAATGTAAATTAATAGACGACTTTATTTAGTCGTCGCACAACATAATATATTCCACTATCACTAGACACAGAATTCGTCGTCATAGAACACCTTAACCATTGGTGTCTGTGAAATGCACATTACTTCAACAAAGAATGCATTCGCAAAATAGGCATCCAGCCAATCTCACTAAGAAGAGATCTCTCCACTAGCGTTTCAATCGAATTCAGAGTGGGGATTTCGCCAAACAAGTACTAGATAGGATTAGTCGGACGTTTACAACTGAATGTTACATCTCTCGAGGGCAATTGCATCTCAGAGTCGGCCTTCTTCAGGTGCATTTCGTTCGTTTGAGAGTTGTAGTGAATGGTGAAGTCCATGCACCCATCTTTTTCATCTAAATTGGCTATTGTTCGCTCCATCAAGTCCAAGTGAACGGTTTACGCTTCTTGCTCGTCATTGTGGCTTTTTTGGTTGTTCCATCACTCTCCGATGTCATGGGACGTTTGTAGCGACAAAATGATAGAAAATGCGTGCGCTACCACCTCACAAAGTCAAGTCTTGGGTGTGCTCTTGGCTGAAAAACCTTTATTTTGATGCGCCAATAAAAACTTAACTTAAATTTGATGTGACGTGTTAGTTCGATGTTTTAACTACAGTCTCTGGCTGTCCACCCTTGATGCTGCCCGCGCCTATCTATTTCCATCATCTATTATCATCGGTTTGTTCTGGTTATATATTTTGCGACAAGGTTCATGATGAGAAGTCATTAAAAAAAATTTAAAAAACTTTAATGGGTGACACGTGGTCCTTTTGTTGTCGCTCTTTCAAATTATTCGTTCAAACTTGATTTTCCATTTTCCTGCGTTACAAGTACTAATTTCGTGTAGAGTTAATAAATTAGCAGTGTGTGTGTAAGCACGGCAACAACAACGACGACCGTGTATAGTATACACTGCACGCTGTTAACCCTTTCTAATCGGATTTAAAACAAAAAGGGCTGGATGAATATTCACAACGGACAGTGATTTATTGATTGATATCTAATGTGGTTTAGCGAAACTTTGGTTGGTAAAAACAACACAAATAATAGCAATAATATCCAAGCAATACTTTACCTAATCTCCTCAAATTGAAATAATTTAATCATCGAATCGCTTAAAGCTAAACTTGTTTCTTTATCAATATGTTCACATCTCAATATATTGTTTCATCTACTGTACACATAAAAGAGGAGTTTTTGTCTGTACACATGAGTACGCATGTGCAAACTCTGTTCGCATTATTTAAGCGTTTTAGTGTGTGTAAATTAGATGCGTGACAAGAACTCCAAACAACGTAAATAATGTGCTACACAGAAATGTTATAGCTCTTAAAGTTGTCGAGATATGAAGCATTTAAAATCGGGATTTGGATTAAAATTAACCTTATTTTTCGTATGATTCTCTCACCTAAATTTTATTATTTTCCAACTAAATTATGTGTTTTAACTTAATTTCTACATTTAAACTGTTTTTAATCAATTGTTGTTGTGTATTATATGTTTTATAGCTGAAATTTGGGACGTCTTGAATATATTTTGCGCTATTGAATAGTTTTCTGTTTTCATTTTTAAAATAAACTAATTGAAAAATTAATTTATTTGCACTGTCAAAAATATTATGATGCGTGAATATTAGCTGAAGGTATTCAAAATGAGTTACACATTTTTGGCGCAAATTAGACGTTATTTTAAAAAACACTTCTCCACACGATAACTCTCTTCTAGTAATCAATGCCCTCAGTTGTGATCAACACTTTTAACAATAGGTGCCAATATCTGCACAAGTGGTCAAAGTACGCGCGTAAATCAAATTTGTTTGACCCCCAATAAAGACACTCGAAGCGAAACACGCACACAACTCATTTGTATATAAAATTATAAATATCTTCAGACACGTTCAGGGCGGCGGTGTCAAAGTGCAACCTCTTGCTTCTGAAGGGCTTCTCCGAGGGTTTCAGCGTGGGCACGAAGTTGCAATAAGCATTCACTGCACAACAACTTAAATTGAACACACACAAACAAAATTAACAGGTCGGGTCGAACATCCATTTGGACGTGGACAGCAGTTGCTTCGTTTTGTTGTCTTTCGCGCACATCACTCTGTAGGTGTGGCCTGTTTCGGCCGTGCTGTATAGAGTGGCCTCCACCAACCTAAAGCGCAGTGGTTGACGTACTATTCAAAAAGAGGCCAACTTGAATGTCTTTTTCTCTACAGCGCAAACAACATTGAGTAACCGCCACAGTTTAGTTACTCTTTTTCGGCACGTAACGCGGAGCCAATTTCTTCATGAACAATGCTCTCGTTAGGAACATTTCAATATTTGTAGTTTAGTACGCATGCGCACATCGAATACTTAGTATTTTTTAGAAAAAACACTAATGGTTTGATTTTTTAAACAGCGTTTTAGTTGCTTACACAATTTGCTAACAACAAAGAACCACAAATTATATCGGTGCAAAGTTAACGCGAACACTTCAACAATTGAAGCGACACGTGGGTGCGTGTCGTCGTAAAATTCTGTCTGAGTCTGTTGAACAAGTAGTGGCCAGTAACGATGGGTAAACTTTCGAAACAAGATCTCAAAAAGAGACAATCCGAAAACAAAGTGTCCATCAGAAAACTCAAAAAGAAGGGCATAGACGGCGTGCAAGCCAAGAAAATCGTGAGAAAGCATAAACTAAAGCAAGAACAAAGACCGCCCAAGAAATCTAAAGCCGCCACCACCAACGAAGAGCCATCCGATGACTCATCGCACACGGACTCTGAAGAAAACCTTCACAACGAACCACTACCACCACCACCACCAACTGATGAGGTCAACAGTGTGAGCGACGACGATAAACAATACCAAAAGTTCACCGACCAGAATATAGACATGTTGGAAGCAGACGACGAACAACTTGACAAAGAGAGAGACAGCTTCATTTCGCCGTTGGACAACGCGGACATGGTTCAGGTGAACGACCGCATCAAAAACCACCTGGAAATACTCAGTAGCTTCAAAGAGCTCAACAACGGCGTGCCTCGCAACGACTACATCAAACAGTTGAGAGAAGATCTGTGTTTCAGTTTCGGTTATAACGAGTACTTGATGGAGAAGTTCATGCATTTGTTTCCGTTGTCGGATTTGATTGCGTTCCTCGAAGCCAGCGAGAAACAACGTCCCGTCACCATCAGAACCAATTCGCTGAAGACTCGACGACGCGACTTGGCCCAAGCTCTCATCGGCCGAGGGGTGAATTTGGATCCGGTGGGCGAGTGGTCCAAGGTAGGCTTGACGATTTACGAGTCGTCAGTGCCCATCGGCGCCACGCCTGAGTACTTGGCTGGACACTACATGCTCCAGGGGGCGTCGTCGTTCCTGCCCGTGATGGCTCTCGCGCCAAAACCCAACGAAAAGGTTCTCGACCTGTGCGCCGCGCCCGGTGGCAAGTCTTCCTACATTGGTAGCTATCAGTGTTGCTCGTTATGGTCACTCACTTGCGCTTTAGCTACTTTGATGAAAAACACCGGTATACTCATCAGCAACGACGCCAACCAAGACCGTCTTCCAGCTTTGTACGCCAACATGCACAGGATGGGTACACTTAAGTTTTCACATTTGCTATCTAGTTTTGAGTGCTGTAACGTGTGTGTGCGTCTAAAACACACTCTATCGTGATTGAATTACTCAATGGATTTTGTTCCCAGCTGTTGACTTTAAAATTTACTAGTGTTCTACTCCTTTGTTGATTTTATTCAATGTTGAATGACTCTCGGTTTGATCAGTGCCTTTTAGGTGCTACCAACTGCATCGTCACTCATTACGACGGTCGTTCTTTCACCAAGGCAACCACTTATTGCCATGTCTCAAGTTGATTGTTGCATAGATGGGAGACAGGTACGACCGAGTGCTGTTGGACGCCCCTTGCAGCGGCACCGGCATCATCAGCAAGGACCCGGGAGTGAAAGTTTCAAAGGTAGCAACGAATATTGAGGTGACCGCGCTCTAAACTTACTTTACGCAAGGGTCACGCTGATTTGAAGATGTGCACTCAAACTCAGAAGGAGTTGATCCTCGCGGCCATCGACTGCGTTGACGCCAAATCGCCCAATGGTGGCTATCTTGTGTACTCGAGCTGCTCTGTGTTGACCGAGGAGAACGAGGCTGTGGTTGAGTATGCGCTGAAAAAGAGAGACGTGAAGGTGGTCGAAACGGGCCTGCCTTTCGGCTGCGAAGGCTTCACCAGCTTCAGAGGCGACAACTTCCACCCCACTCTCAAGCTCACCAAACGCTATTTCCCGCACGTGCACGACATGGACGGCTTCTATGTGGCAAAACTGAAGAAAATGTCCAACAAAGTTGAGCGAGCTAAACCTCAGAAAGCTCTCGGCGACGATTCGAGCGAACCACAGCCGCCCAAAACCAATAAGAAGCTTCCGAAAAACGCCAATTTAAAAAAAGCTGCGGCGGGCAAGTCGACGAAGAAAGTGTCCAACAAAGTTGAGCGAGCTAAACCTCAGAAAGCTCTTGGTGACGATTCGAGCGAACCACAGCCGCCCAAAACCAATAAGAAGCTTCCGAAAAACCCCAATTTAAAAAAAGCTGCGGGCAAGTCGACGAAGAAAGTGTCCAAGGCGCGCGCTAAAAAATAGTTGTAGAATGTTGTGTTTTATCGTGTGCTATATGTGTACACTGTAATGTTTATTTCTTGTTTTGCGTTTTGAAGCCCAACTAGTTGGCTTAATAGTCATAGCAGACATTGAGTTACGCATGAAATAAATTGTAGCGAATACTTTGTTTAGCTAGTTCCCCACCTAATGGTAGTAATCGAGTGACACCTTATTCACCACTCTCTTCCTATTGAAATAATTAAAACATTATTATCGCTTCACTTTTTTACATATTGTGCCATTTTCTTCGATAGAATTGGAAATTGTTCAACTGCATTATTTCACACATAACTATTTTTGTATAATACAGCGAAGTACTTTAAATAACACCAACACATTCATAACGTTAGAAAAGTATCGGTGATTTTAGCTGATTCCAATAAAAATTTGTTTTTATTCAATTTGAGCAGTGTACATCTTGTGAGCAATTCATAAATTAAAACTCCATTCACGCAATCTCTCTATGTGTTCACTTTGTAATTTAGTGTCTGTTTGCGCCGAACATTTGGGAATTACAATAAATTATTATTTTTATGTGCGCATGCGCGCACATAATAAAGATATGAGTTTTGGCTAATTTAGTTGGTCTACTAGTTGCAAGTTGGCTTAAAAGCACGATCGACTTTAACACGAACCCAAATAAGTTCAAGGCAGCCCAAGATACCAACTTATAGATAATAACCTAAGAATTAGTCAAATGACACTATATGCATCATGCCGGTTGAACGAGTTAATGAAAACAAATTTTTAAGTGCACCACTTTTGAAGCGTGATTTAGCTAATACCCAAAAATTGGCATTTAAAAAAATCGATTCGTATGAATTGCGCCGTCCTGATGGGTTGAAAAGTTGCAAGTTTGGCGTGGCTCGCTTCCCAACCCCCTTAACTTGTAAAAGGTGGCGAAAAATTGAAATTTTCCCGGTTAACTCGAACGATTTTCGCAATAATTTTGCCTAAATACACGCGCACGCATCCCAACTTTTAAATCGCAGCATGGGAAAGGCCGAGTTTGAACCATATGCAGCGCTGCCAGGCACTCTCAAATACAAGTAAGCACCAACATCGTTGACGCGTCTCACTCTCACATTGTAGTATCGGGAGAGTATTTTTCTCTAAGAACCGAGTAATTACGCACCGGTGAAGCAGTGGCGCTGATTGAGTTGTCTTAGATTTCCTTTTTGACGGTCGGTCTCGTGTCCTTTTTTGTGTACGACAAGATGAACCGGTCCGACGTGCAGAAGAAAGTCAACGAAATGCGCACCAACATGGAAACCATCGAGGAAACTCCACACAACTCCCCCGAACGTCGCAGACTTCTCTTCAAGTTTTTCAACGATTACGTGGAACTCTGAGAGAGTCCCGAGCGGCCGCTGACATTATTTCGATTAGTTATAGTTTATATTTGAGGAGGTTGTGTTTTTGAGAGAACTTTGGTTTGCGAATAACTAGTTTTAATTTTCCGCGAGGTTTACACTGTGTGCGAGCTGCACTCGCCCATTCGTCATCATAGTTTATTGAGGTGTTTGAGCAACGCGATTTAGATCAATATTTAATAAATTAATTACAATAATGAGTGACGCTGTTCGACATCATGGAGAATTGTTGCATAAACGAGAAGCTGTATGAATTTACAGCTTGTAAATATTATCGTAATTGCCTTCTTGTGGAACATATGCATGTAGTGATAAATCTAACTGTGCGAATATTTCGTTTAGTGATTGCAGCAAGATAAACACGCGAAATTTTATTATAATATAGTTGAGTGAAAATTTATGAAAAGATATATTTTTCCAATTAATACTGTGATGGCATTGGAGATGGGAGATCGCACCGTTTGAACTAACTGTATTTTCCAAAATACATTTTTGGTATTTTCCGATCCGACAGATAGATTCTAATAAACCCCAATTTCTTAAGAAGAACAACAGTCACAACCAATATCAGTAATATCTCCAAAGTTAGACCAATGATTATTCCGTAAAGCATTACATTCGCTGTTGAGGTACGATGGATGTGTACTACTGGTTCAAGTTTATCGTTCTCAATAGTAAAGTAGGGACTTCTAATATAGCTGCGACTTTGCTTAATCAAAGTTAATCAAAGTGGCTATGGATTGAGTTAACTATTGTATCGTAGCCGACGTTGCCCAGTCCAAATTCTTCGAGGAAGTATTTGAGGTATGTAATAACGAAGAAATCCTCTCCATAATTTCTACAGTAATAAGGTTAATTATTATAAATCATTAAAAGAGACATAAAAAGATCTCGGGAAATTATTCAGAGTTACGGGTTTGAAGCAACGTAGTAATTGGTATTGGCTACTCTATCATATGGATTCGTGTATGCTCTGTTTAATTGGGCATAAGCAATTTTGAGAAACTTTGATATGTGTGAATTGCCCAAATACTAAAAGTAAGATGTATTTCTAGCATAACAAAGAAATCGTGTCTACCATTAAAAATATCGATTAAGATTGAAATTATTATAATTGGCCTGCTATTAGAGGAGATAAAATGTTGAAGTTACATGAATTGGTTGATGTATGTGGCGGAAGATTTTTTTCGGGACGAACCCAAAACAGTCCGCAACACCTTCACACTTAGCATTGCTACTTGTTAAACTTTGAAATATTTCATGACACGACGTTTGGTCGTAGTTGCCTTCAAAGTGGTAGCCGTAAGTGTTTTCATCGTAGGGAAAACCATCCCCACAAAAATCGACCAGATTAAGTGGATCATTTAGCTTGCTCGACACATAATAATTAAACCCTGACGGATAACAAGGATTCTTATACCCAGTGACATTTTTAGATAACATTTCCTTTTTGAAATTCTAACATAATGATATAGAAAGTTTTCAGTCAAAATTAACCTGTATTATAAACATTTCCACTCTTTTTTTGATGGTAAAAGGACCGGCGCACTCAAATCGCATTGTAAATAGGTCATTTGTGCCTTCCTTTTTTGCGTACTTGGACACATAGGGTGACGATTGATTCGATCCGGGGTTTCGTGTAAAGAATAATTCAATATATTCGCCGTTGACATTAATATAGGTGTCATTATTATTTTGCTGTATAAACATTAATTGACCGTCATTAAAGTATTTGTTACTCCATTAAGTACAACTAGTTTTTTGTAGTTTAACCAAGCGTAATCAACAGGACTAAAATGATAAGTTTTGGTTCTATTTCTAAGTAATGGACGATCTGTTATTTGTTTATTTATGCTGTTCACAATGATATTATATTTTTCTGGTTCCTTCCTCCTGAATATATTTATTAAAAGTTATCTGTTAAATGTATCTTACTCGAAGTAGTCCAACTCATCAAACAATATAATTGACACATACCAATTAAACTCATTTTTATACATTGAAAGTGTCTCATCTACTAGGTTAAACATGTAATTAATGTTTTCTATTATGTTCGCATGTGGTCTAAACAAAAAGTCCACTTTCACTAAATTTACCAGTGTGATTTGAGAGAGAGAAGAAATTCTTACTGTTTGCAATATATGGGGTTCTACCTGCTGGAAGACACAATATAAGTTTTTGATAGAATCCCAATTCCACATTGCATGTTACCTAAAAATCGATTTCATCGATAGTATATGGCGATTTGTGTGACTGATAATTATATTTTGTACTTTTTCGTATGTTCTAGCAACGTCTACATAAAACATTAATGCTGCCAACCTCAGCCACATCATATCCTATTCTACTAAATACGATAACTTTACTTATATTCAGATAAGTGGATTACTTCAGCTCTAGTTAAATTAGATTAGGTCTCAACTATGCCATGTTCATTTAAGTAGTGTTTAGTAATTAACTGTTTATTTATCTTATTTAAGCAGATCGTTTTAGGTTAACACAAAAAACTTATTGTTAAAGCAATCGTACAATTCTTCTTTATTTGCTGCTTTAAGGCTTTCTAAATATAAAAAATGACAAAAATGCTACCTAAATTGATCTTCATGCAGCAAGTGATAATCTTTCTTCCATATCCAGCTCTTAAGTTACCTTTATGGAACCTAAGTGAATTTTCTAAACGCCATGAATAGATCATATGAATTCTCTGGTGATTTTTACAAATATTTTTTCTTAGTGGCTCACAATAAGACAAATTAATTTGCACAATTCCGATTAAAAACAAAAATTGTGTTTCGTCTTTTTTGCATTAACAAAAATACCATTCTCAGTTCTGTGTGCACTTAATTGTATAACTAAAAATTAGAATTTGAAATATTAACCCATTTTAAGATAATTCTTTTTCATTTAACGACATTTAAAGATGAAACATTACATTTATTTTGCGTATTTTAAAGAATTTAATCCTAAAGGTGTATATATATTGTTTAACAATAGTTCGATACTATCCTATTGTAAGAATTGACTTGCTTTGAAACCAGGTGGTTGTAAGAAGATATTGGTTAGATGGGGATAACTTATTATTAGCTGAATATTATGCAGTTTCCTTCTTGCAATATTAACCGTGCTGTTTCAACCGAACAAATCTGATATATATATATATATATATATATATATATATAAATCTACAATATATAAAAGAGGAGTGTCTGTCTGTACACACCAGTACGCCAGTGCAAACTCTGTTCTCATTATTTAAGCGTTTTTAGTGTGTGCAAATTATATGCGTAAAGAGCACTCTTAACAACGTACTTAAGGAACTACTTAGAAATTTTACAGCACTTATAGATTTAGCGTTATAAAGGATTTAAAATCGAGATTTGGATTAAAATTAACCTTATTTTTCGTATGAGTCTTTCCCATAAATTCCATTATTTTACAACTAAATTATATGTTTCAACTTAATTTCTATATTTAAACTGTTTATAATCAATTGTTTGTTGTGTATTATATGTTTTAATAGCTGAAGTTCTGAAACGTTTTGAATATATTTAAGCGTTATTGAATAAGTTTCTGCTTTCATTTTTCAAATCAACCGACTAATTGAAAAATTAATTAAATTGCAACTGGGCAACACCAGTGATTTCGCGCTAGTTAAATATAAAATAAACAATAATGTAAACCACATAACAAGATTATGTGTCCATATTTCAATGTAGTTTATAATAACTTAGACAAACTCAATAAATTGGGATGAACTTTCATATTTTTCTTTTTTCGCTAACGGGATTTTGATGATTCCTAGTTTTAGGAGAACAACAACCGTAGCTGTTATCAGTAAAACAACCTCCAATACAGCTCCAAAAATGATCCCACAGATCACCCTTGATTTCGCTGTCATGGATTCGACTGGTCCCACGGTTAGTGTATCACCGTCCCATATGGAATACACGTTTACCGTTTCTTCGCTGGTCTCCTTAAGAAAAAGCTAAACATGTTTCATGCGTAGATATCTACCATGAAAGTTAAGTCGTATTTTTCCACTCCAAGTTCTTCGAAGAAGAAGTTCACGTATGTGTAATAGAAACACTTTCGAGCTTTTTCACTTTAAACATTGAACTAAAATCCAATATTGTATATGGAGACTACTTTTGGACAGTATAACTCTCTCTCGCATCGATTCGCTGACAGTGATACCTCATATTGTGGATATTCCATTGCTGATTAGCTATATCAAGAGGTTCCTGAAAGGTTTTGTATCCAGAATACTATCAAAAGAATTCAATTCATTTGTTATGAGATATATTAAAAGACTAATTTAACAGCCAGTCAATAAATACACTTAATGGTTCAGATATGTGCCGGAAAATTTTTTTCGGTACGGATTCAAAAAGACAACCATCTCCTCCAGTGCACGTGGGATCCCCACCTGTGATGTTTCGAAGCATATCATAGCATAACTTTAGGTCGTAACTTCCCTCAACTATAGGTCTGTAATTGTCATCATCTGAAGAAGCGGCATTATCGCCACAAACATCGTATTTATGAATTAGATCATTCTTATCCTTAACAATATTATATCTATAACCAGAGGGATAACATGGATGTTTAAAGCCCATTTTTTTGTCAACTAATTGTTCGAGTTCCGAATTCTATTATCAGTGGGGTTATTTAGCTTTAAAAAAATTACTTTTTCCAACCACATTTCGATACGTCGTTTGATTCTGTAGGGACCGGCACAATCGAAACGCATAGTAACGATATCATATTTTCCTTCTCGTTTTGCATGCTTTGATATGTAAGAGGATAGGTAGGACGCATTTTTGTTTATTTTGAATATTAACTCAATATAGTTGTGTTTAAATACGAAATGAGTCTGAATGTCGTCATACTAAAATAACACCTTTTAATACATAATAAATTTATATACTTTAACAATGACTTAATTGGATAATAAATGTTATATTTCATTGAAAATGTAGACGGATAAAACCAAAGCATTTTTAATGGTTATTTGAATTATAAAAGTTGGAGTAATGATGAGAGTTGTGTAGAATATTCGTTTAAAGTTGTACAAGGTCTGATATGTTCTCGTTAACTGTATGCAAATTACGAAATATTTTAAATTTGCCATCCAACGCCTAATGTTTTCATATGGTAATGTGTGACTACGGCCTAGATCATAAAAATGTATCTTTTACACTTTTCCATATTTGTTGATTTTAAATAATTATGATAAATGTTCAATCATGTAATACCTGCAACTCCCATTAAATTACAACAAAACTCAATCAGTAGTCCACGTGCACTAATTAAGTCAACTTTTCTTATTGTAATAACTACATTTGATATAAATAATTTTCTTCTGAATTTAAACAACAATCGCGCACATTCTTGATAAAGAAAATTTTAATTTTTTAAAATATTAAAAATAATGACCTAGTTATTTTAAGTGATTTACTATATAAAATGAATAAATGATTAAACTTCAACGAAATGATATTATGTGTTTGATTTCGTTGTTTCTTATCATTACATATATCAATTTAATAAACAAATTGATGCAAATAACAATTCTCATCACCTAATAGTTCATTCTTTAGTTAGTTCAAGTTGAAAATGTAAAATGAAAAAATTGACTACAAATATTTCAAAATCGAAGTACCATTAGTAGGCTACACTTATATTTATTTTAATCGACACTGCAACTGACGGTATAAATATTTTTATACACAAGTATAAAACAAATGTAATCTGCTCTAATAAAAAACCTTAAAATTAAACCAAGTTTAAATTTCTCACTCATAATTTTAAATTTGTTCAATTATTGAACAAATATTTAATTAGTTTCTAAAATATTCAAAATTTTAATAAAATTTTTTATAACCATAGGAAATTACATCAAACAATATCCAACAGTTCATATTCGAACGGTGGTTTATGGATAATTTTTAATATTAATTCGAATTATAATAGCTACTATATATGGATATTTAAAAAAACGTTTCACATAAAGTACATCGCGACTAGGTTTCATCGATTTATATTTGATCCACGCTTTGTCAACCGGACTCAGAATGAAAACTTTAGTCCGGTTTTTGAATAATTCGCGTGATTCCAAATGCTTCTTTATTACATTTACAATGTCATTATATTTATCCTTTTCGTGTCTTCTAATTATTGGCTGTCTCAGCATGCACATAACACATTCATCATACCTGAAGTAATTCATCTCATCATATAGCATAATTGAAAAATCGGAAATTTTTCCCTTGGTCTCTTCTTGGTCTATTTTTTCTTCCACCAATTCAAACATGTAGTTGATGTTATCTTCGATACTGGCCATTTCTTTAATTAGAAAATTTTTTTTCACTATTATAAAATGTAAAAGAATCAATTTGGCGAACAATTACTATTCATGTCAAATAAACTTCCTTTATTTTTCAAGCAAATCAACGTTTTTCGATTAAATTCTAGCTCCAGTATACACGACACCTACACACGACATTAACAATTTTTTTGAAATTCATCAGTTACATTATCTTCTGACGACTTGGCTTCTTTTAGGAAGGCCAAAAATATCCAAAGTCCCAAACTGAATTGGTACATTGCAGCGTCACAATGATATTACAATTGATGTTCTTTTTAGATAAGTGGATTAAAAGTAATTAAATTTTATCATGGATCATTTCTGAGTTAGATTATTCCATCGTTCACAAATTAATTTTCCTTTCGTATATATTCTAACCTAAGCCGTTAACTTGCCCATATTGTGGAGACGCATTAGTAGATCAACACAATTAAATAGATAAGTAATGGTCTCCGAGGTACCCTTATAAATTCATTTAGCATATAATTAAAGTTCCAGTATCCTAAAAATGACGAAACAACATAATTTAGTTACACTTAATTTCAATTTTGTGTGTATTTATATTGATTTCTTCACCAACGGTTTAGTTTACCACCTAAATTCCTTTCATAAAACGAAGTTAGTCTTGGTCACATCAATTAGTAAACTGGCAAATTTAACATACATTTGTAACCATAGAATTTTACTATGGATGTTTGAGATATTTAATTGCATTATTGCGCCTGCATATTTTATAAAGCATACATATTTTTTCAATTAGATATACACCTACAAAATAATACTATATGAAAAATAATTTGCATTTTTTGTCTCTTTTTTAATTGAGTAATTAAACTATCAAAAATCTTGGATTATTTAATTAGGTAACTCTGCACAATATACAAACAAATAATCCTTTTTTAACTCGAAAGAAAACGACATCGAATTTTAAGCGATAAAACTAATGCACGTAAAAAGACATTTTAAGCGATAAAACTAATGTACTTAAAAAGACAAGACGATCAAACGAAATGAGCAATCACTCTATTTCTTTGAAGGGTCTCAATTTAATCTAACTGGCGCCAAAGCCCAGTGTTACTATGGAGTTGTTAAGTATTTTATTTGCTTTTAAGAAACATAGTTTGTCCAATTTTTCAACAAAAACTACAACGCAATTTTTAGTTTGTTATGTTCAGTGCACATTTCAGAATCTCAATGATGTATGCCACTTTTTGAAAACCATTTGCTAGAATTTTGTTTCAACTAATAACTTTTTGGGTTTAAAGTGATTAAACGCTACATGAGTTTATATTGTCGATTTTCGAAAACCAATTAGAATTGATACATTGTATATGAGTAACAAGATTTACTTTAGAAAATCCCAACAAAAAGTTTTTTATTTCCGGCACACCTCTACTTAAATTTATTTGGAACTTACATTTGATAATTATAACTTATATTGTTTCAGCATATTTGGACGTTCATGTAGATTTTAAAATTGAGGAAAATTATTAAATAGATTGTGTTCACATGTGTGCGATCAGAAATGTTGAAATTGCTGTGAGGAATCTCGACAATAACATCTCAATAATAATTGTCTCATATCAATTAATTTTCAAAAAATAATTGAACCTTTTGGCAAGTTGGAATTAAATAGAAATATTCTGCGTAATCCTTAATATAATACTTTCACTACAAAAGTTGTTAGCAATCTCTCCACTCAGCTACACTTCTCTAGGAAATAGTTGAATTTATCACCTTCATTTTTAAACATTCTAATTTTTCCAAGCACACTAATCAGATAAAATCAGTACTACATCAACACATGCGCAGTTTCTAATCAGGGGGATTATTACATGGCATTGGATGTGTTTCAAAAAATACGCCAATCACTGGTTTCTTTGGTCCTATTTAAGTGCGAAGACGAGGCCATTGAAGTTACTGACCCGCTGCTCAAATCAGAGATCATTTTGAAACAAAAGTACTTAGGAGTTGTTTGTTATAGAGTGCGCTCTTAAAATTGTGCAGTCTCTAACAGTTTGATAATTTTCCGATGCGAATATGAACGTTTCCTAGTGACAAAGCTAACCAACAGAACTGCAACTTCGTGGAAGTTGTATTCAACCTTTCCAATGTGTTGACTTCAAGGACAATAAAGTGAGCATTTGTGTTGGTAGTTGCTACTGCTACTTAAGAACTCATCGTTGTAGAGAGATGTCTATTGAAAATGGAGTGCTTGTTCCAATGATGAAGGTTTTTTTCAAGTTTTGCGAATCACCCACCACGGACATACGCCTCAATGCCCGTGATTGTTTAATGAGATTGTTCAAAGTAGGCCAACAATTAGAGTTTTCATGTAGATTTTGGCTTTTGAATTAGAACTACCAAACGACACATAGTGGGGTGTTGCTAAAGTTTCTCTATGAACGACTGACTACTGTATAACTGGCTGTTATGTGGGTTGAGCTGATTTATTCACAGAGCGAATCTTATTCAGCGAGTGTATTGCTTCAACTGTTTTTTGAGCTTGTTGATAGTGTTAAGTTGTCCCATCAAAGGTATCTCATTTCTTAATCACACCCATTTGCTACACACTTAGTAGAGATGTGTTGAAGTGTTTTGAGTCAAAGTTGTATAAGATATTTCAGTATGATGGTGGCCACTTTCAGGTTGAGCCTATTGGTTGTGTGTGAGGAGTTGGTTTCATGTCAAATTAGGGTGTGGTTTCGGACAACTCCGACGACTACATTCAGTGCATTGCAAACAACTATTCAGATAAAGAAATAATAGTAATACATTAACTCCTTGATGTCACAAAAAATACACGTTAAGTGCTTTGCAATGGCGATGAAAGCCTACAAATTACTTTTATACTAGTTTTAAAATAAACTTAGTGCGTTGTGTGCGTGTTCTTCAAAAATAGATTAATCTTACATAGACAGTAGAGTTTTCGGGTGTATAGTTGGAGTTCAATTTGAATTGTTAGTAAAGTTCTATACAGCCTGGTTGAAACTCGACAAACGGTCGCATGAGTTTTATTTTTGTTAAGTTGAAAAAGTAAAATCGATAAAATATACCACGCACACGCGACATGTAAAGTATTGACCTTAACAAACGTAAAACAATAGAAGTTTCACTGCGTACTGAAACTCTGTCAACACTGCACTTCATATTTCTTTTTTAGTTGTTGATTTATTCAAATTTAATCTGTGTGCGCAATTTATTTTTAATTTTCACTTTAACTAAATGTATATATGAATAATGGTGTCTTTATATTTTCAACTAAGACCGCGCTCAATGTGTTCCTCAAAGCGTTTGATTACGAAAGAAAGTTCCACATATTCAACATACGCACTGCCTCAACCGTGCTCCCAAAGTTGTACTCCAACAGCCGAAATCCCATTTATTTTGTGTTCTACATACTGACTGAGTTTAACAGTAACTACTTTAGGCAATTCTACTTGTGCGTCAACTCATATAGAGAACATTGACATTATTTACCATAACTACCGAACCACAGATCTTTTGTTGGTTGATTTCCGCGAACCATTGTGTGGTATGTTCAATTGTATAGCTACGTTACTGAAGGACACCGCGTCGTCTTTGTCTACCAGCACATTGCTCACTGAAAGTGCACAACTGCGTCAACTCAGACATTGGATTGAAGGTGGAGAGGATGGGTCTAACTTTAAATCGCTATTTACCAAGGTTGGCGGGCCTTTTTGTCGCGTGTGGATAACAAAAATTAGATTTTTGAGACCATTTGCAGAGCTCTGCAATTCAACAACCACAATATTAGCAACGCCGCTCTGAACGCCCTGTCGGAATTTCTGCAGTTTCACCAGATGAGTCTCTTGGTTATTTCGACGTGCATTCGGCTGGATGTTGAGAGCCAGTTCTCCATCGACCAATTTTTTCAACTCTCCCACGATCGAGATTCTGCAGAGACGGGGGGTGGTGAATTCGACGATTTCCTTTTCGGAGGTAACTTGCTCAATAAAATCTTCCCATCTTAAAGACTCTCTTGGTGTACTTCGGTTGAAAATTTATTTTTAAAATTTACTCAATTTAACACAATGATTTTTCATTTGTTCTAACAATCACTTTTTTGATTTCAAATCTTAAATTTTCCTTTGCCATGACTACAGTTTGCTCGGTCATGCACTGTTGACGAGGACGTTTGTTGCGGAGTTGGAAAATTGTCGTACTGCTCCTGAGTCGATGGAAACATAACTATGGTTCATATTCATTTGTTGTAAAAATTTGTAACGTTAAATCAACAGCTTATTGCGGTTGTTAATAATGTTAGTTATCATCGTTGTTTTGCACTGTTTGATGGTTTTAAGTATCGTGCATATGTTGGAAGTAACTATGTGACAATAATCAACTGAAAACTTGTCAATTAGATTTGGAGTTCGAAGTAGCCATTCACTAAGCAGCACTTTTGGTGCGTTAAAAACATTGCTATCTAACTTCTTTTATAACCATGTGTTAGTCGGATAAGAATTTGAATTTTCGCTAAAGTGTGTTCAAAAACTCTTAAAGTTGCACCGGCATATTTTGACCAAGTTTAATTTTTTATTGTTCTGTGTGTGTAATTGGATGTGCCAAGATGAGTGTTGAAACTGAATTGGTCAAACAATTTCGTTGTCATATAATAACCCACTGGAGAGTCAGTAGTAGCAAAGGAGTTAACGACAACTTGTGCTTGAGTTCGCTGACAAGTGATAATAAATACTATTTCTTTAATAACGCGTTATTTATCATACTTATAAGAAAATTTCAAATTGGCATTTAAATTGATTTACTGTTAAATGCAAGAGAACAAATTGTGTTAGAAAATAAACTATTTGAAAACTAGAAAAAAACCTCGACTACTTTGATTTGCTCAACAATAACGTCGTCAGCGAGCAACAGGCCCTCCCACACGACCTCGACAAAATTATGGCACTAGTCAATTTCTTGCTTCAACCTCCGCCAGCATCTACCGAATCTGATTGCGTGGTTTCAAGGAATACAAACCGACCAAATTCTTCTGTTGAGCCATTGGATATTTCAACGAAACATCCATTTTTGTCATCCGACTGCCTTCTCGACAACTTTTCTTCCCTCGATCAACCATTGTTGGAGACGTTGGTATGTTAAAGCTGACCGAGTGTTTACACTGAGTTTGTGTTAGTGCGCCTACTTGGCCTTACAACTTATGGATCCCACAGACAAAACTATCGTCAATGATAGTGTTGTGAAGGTCTCGGTAAAGATAAGCATTTTGCAATGTCTGTCGAATGCTGTGCGACTAAAAAAGCACCTGTGTGATAAAACCCTTATGTTTCAACTAGAGCAAGACGAACCAGTGTGTGTGCGACTGCAAGAGTTGCTTCAACTGTTGCCACTTAAAGATGATTTTAATTTTGTGGCGGCTGGAGTCTGCTTGTTGATTCAAATTTTGTTGGGCTTATACGAGTGTGGTGAAGTCGACGAGAGTAAGCTCGTTTTTAACACTTTACCAAATTTTATTTTTCATTTTGTGTACTTGTTGATACGTTCTTAGTTGAAAACGCCGACGAAATGATTTCGTCGTTGATGGAACAACTATTGCATTACTTGAACTCTAGTGATCAACGTGTATGCAATAAGCAAATAGTCTCCATGTTGAAGGTAGTTTTAAAGATGAATTTGAGTTAAGCTTTTATGTAGAACCAAATGACCGTATTGCTGTCCAAGGAGAAGTTTGTGCCGATTTTTTTGCGTCTCATCAAATCAATTTGTGCATTGTGTCATAGTTCGACGTATCATTTATTTAAAGTGAGTGATCGTTTGTTTAACACACACTTATACATATTATGAATTGATCATTTTAACTGATAGAACGAAGCAATTGAGTTTTTGAGTTGTCTCAACTTGAGAAAACTCAAAAAGTCTGAACAACAGTCCACCAGTTCACATGCCCAACAAGTGATTTGTGGTGCTTTTGTGTATATGAGCCAATTGATTGTTAGTGTCGAGTGAGTGTGGTCGACGTGGTCATCGATACGTTGGTTACTTTGATGGGCAGCTTTAATGCTACACTGCTTAACAAATTGTCCCAATCCGTGACCATGTAGTCACATATTAGGTCGACCATTCTTCTAACACGTTTAGACTGGCTCTTAACCTCCCTATCGAGGCTAGTTGCGAAGACGAAGCATTTGATGAGCGGTGCTTCTTGTTTGAGCAATTTCTACAATTGAAAGTCTCTCAACCCAACCTCGACTACCACTCTATATGCAAAAACGCCGAGTGGATCGATCACGGTTGCAGAGAGTTGCTGCAACTTTTGCAGACTGCTTTTTCGCTTCGGCTGTGCGACGTACATTCACTGGTAACTCTTTACAGCTTAACAACAACTTTTATAACAATCTTTCGATTTCGTTAACGTGTATTTTCATCGGCCTTCGTTTTACCAATGGTGATAACTTTGTTTGACGGTAGAAAGGGCTGATTGAAGCTGTGTTCGTCCTCTCCAAGTGCTACACTCCTGTCAATTTCATGTATGCTTGGAAACTCAACTGGAGCGATACCTACAAAGGCCTCGAGGGGAAAATACTCGTGCAAGTGTTACTGGAAAGTTCAGGGTTCATGCTCTACTTTTCCCTGATCAAGTACACCAATCTCGTTTTGGAACCCGATTGCCATCTCCAGCTTCTGAATGTAACTTTGCTCCATTTAGTTGTTTCAATGAGAATAATATAATTATTAAAATGCTCAGTTGAATCGTTTACTACATTAATTAGTTTCCCATTCGTTGTTTAATTTTAAACAACTAACAACAAATACTGGGTTGTGACCTTTATTCCTTGCATATGTTAAAAATAATGATATTTTTCGGTTCATCTCATTTCAGATATCTACTTCATATATCGATATAAGAGTAGTGTATTTGTTTCGACAAGGACGCAAGTCTAGCATTTTTTTCTTACACACACGTTTTACAATACTAATGTGAATTTTAAGTTGCTAAAATTCACTATACTTTAATTATATGCATTGATAATTTTAAGATACATATGTTTATTTACTAGTGTCAAATAAATTATTAATGCATTGAACAATTTTTATTCGATTAAACTTGACAATAACCTATTTTACCAATGCTACCGATAAATTCGCTTCTTTTAAAATTTAAAATCAATCGACAAATTCGTTGGCTCTATTAATGCCAAGTATCTTTTCACCGTATTATTAGTATAAACAACTTTCACAATAACCAAGCTAATAAATGGCTTTTCAACAAGTGGTGTACATCTTTGAGATGGTGGAATGTGCAATAAACCTAGCAAGTTACGCATTACCTTGTACATTTGTTGGGAAATTAGACAAAATAGATTTTCTAAATGAATTTTCACCTTTAACTTCCAAGAAATACTGGGCATTAGCACTATAATTATTTTTGACTAGTAAACCATGTATTCTAAGTAGAGTAGTTATAATTTTATAACGTTTGCTAGATCTGCGTCTATATACTGCTCGGCATAAAAAAGACTCTCTCTATGAACACGACCAGCCGAGAAGACAGCAGACAAATAATGAACAATTTTTCAAAATATTGGATGCATCTTTTCAAGCACGTCTTAAAGTACCAACAGAGGATAACACGCGTTGAATTCTATTAGGTTATTGGAGTTGATGAGTGCGTCTATTAGATACTCGCCGAATTTTGCACCCACTGTCAAAATGGGCTCGGTAATATTGGTGTAATCAACTTTTGTTTATACTGAACTGTATGTATCTCCGACAGTGCAAACCCAATAAGGTTTTCATGAGCAGTCCAACCGAGCTTGTTTCATTCGAAAATGTCATTGGTTTCAGTGTGAATTCGCCCGAATTCGACGTGGATCAGAGATTCGTCCCCACTCAAGAAACCTCTCAAAAAGTTTCCTTCGACCGATTCCAACCAAACATATATCAACGGTTGTACGAGAGTATAGCCGGGGCGTATTCCATTCAACAGAGTAACTGTTACGATCAAACAAACGACAGATTTCTGCATTTCGGAGCGGGAGTACTGAACAGTTTCAAGGTGCTCATTCAGTGTGGAGTGGATTCCACATTCATGCTGTACTTTATCGAAGAAGTGGTGAATTGTCTAGCGGTCATTTTGGACCACTTCCCAACAATAACCCTTTCCATTATGCAGGAAATTATCTTTTCGTTTGGGTCCACCTCCACATTAGATGAAGTTTACAGCACCGTCTACTACCCTTCCATCATCGAGTGTGTGAGTTGTGAGATCGACAGCGGACATCAAACTATAATTGATCAAATTTACAACCATTACACTCCCCAAAAACTCACCTACAAAAATACCAAATACACGTCAAAGTGCGTTGGGTTTAAACTCACGCAGTTGATTTCTAGTTGGAGAATCATATCGCAAGCCACCCAAACCCACTTATCCACGATGAAGCAAACTACGCCATCTTTCTATTCTCATTCGTTCGACAGATCGTTGTTGAGGAAGATCCTCGATTTGTTCGAACCGCTAATTTACCATGTCCAGCAACTTTATATGCAATCAAGTGATATAACTTTGGATATCCACATATTGGATTTTATGTGCACTTTACTGGTATTCGATGACACCTGCAAGTACACCACCAAGACGGACCAACTGTTTCATCTGATCCAACATCAACTTTGTGATATTTTCTTTGTTGATTCCAACGCGAAAAAGTCCAATTCGTGGTTGAAAACGAACTCAAAAGGGAAGTATTCCAACGTGCCCATCTATGTGACCTACTTACTCAAATATTTGATTTTCCTCAATTACACACTCAACGTGAACTCCTTGGAAGGTGCTTTCATGACTGAAAATCAGCAGTTCTATTCAAATTTTATTTCCACGGAGAATCTTGTGTCGTTACTATCGGATTATTGTTCGCAACAAGGTCACTCTGACTTGAATGTGTTGGCTGTTGGAAGTTGTTTGTTGTTCAAAATTTTGGAGATAGACAAAGTGCTTACTGAATGCATTTTTTCGAATTTATCGCTCGCTGTCGTTTCAACCACTTCGTGTGACACCACCAACGCTTGTGTGGAGGTTTGTCTGATGTTGCTTTCCAAAAATATCAACCTTATTTACGTCATTAGTGTACTGGAAAAAATTTTATTCTACTTAAACACCAAGAGTAAAGTCGCACTGTGTGAAGAGATTGTGAGACTTTTTTGGGATGACTTTCTAAAGTATCTACTTGTTGGGACGTGTCCTCTCGAAGTGGACGAGGTGTACTTGAGTGTGTACAAATTTTTGGACGTCGTTCCAGATTCCATTCTCCAGCAACGTCTAATTGAGCAACTTCTGCTGCCAAACATGCGACAGTTGGTTGCTAATGGACTGAACTACCATCCATCTTCTGATTGTCGACTTCGAGTCACCTTGTTGTCAACTCTCCTGTTAACACTTATTCAAAACAAGTCAACTGAGAGTTTTCTCTCCAATCTAGCATTTGACTCATCTCTACTGTTGGATGGTGAACTTGTTAAAGTTGCATCTGACTCTGCCGAGTTCATTGTTATATATGCATTCATCGTTGTTGAGTGTGGATTGTCGTTTTTGAATGGTCGTTTGAGTGCGTCGTCAATTACTAACTGCACACAGTTATACCGAATTAGAAATGAACTCACTTACTGCGTGTCCGTACTGACGGTTATGTGCTGTGTTAAATCGAGCAGATTTTACGCAAGCTACCAGTCGTTAAAAAATTGCGTTGGAATGGCCCCAAAAATAACCATTGCACTTTTAACACAATTCAGCCACCATGAACACGCTCTTCACGTATGGATGGCGAGTATGCTGGATTTCGAGGATTTCTCAAAGGTGAAGGGTCTCCTGTGTGACGCCCACTTGAAATTTGACTTAAAATGTGAGCACTTGTTTGTGTGGGCCAAAATTGACCAACTACTGTACCAGTCGTCGTGTGTTGTTGTACGCGAAGTTTCCGAGGTAGATTGTATTGTCTTTTAGAAAATGGACTGCGCTCTGCTCATCACCGACAAAATAAGTGCTATTGAAGACATGCTGCACTCGTACGCTAGTTCGTTGTTCGAAGATGAGTTTTGCGACCACAAGTTGACTTTGTTAGGGTAAATCTTTGTACGATTGTATAACAAAATTCATATTATAACATTTGTTTGTTTTGTGTAATTTGTAGAGAAACCTAAAACATTTGCGACTTTGGCTCGCATCATTTGTTCAAACTATTTAATCATGGGCATCATTTATGAATGAGAGTGTTGGTTTGCTTATTATTCGCAATTTGTATAATTTTTAATAACTATCATAACGTAGCTGCATAGGTTTACAATATTTTCGTTTGTTTAATTGTAGTATTAAATTTGTGTTCAAATGTGCAACATTGGAGTCATTTCATTTTGTATCATTCATTATTATTTTTAATTTATTTATTATTATTATTATTTTTTCATACAGGCTATTTATTAATAAAAACTACACTAAATCAATACAATGTTTGCAATGCAATGAATTAATCACATTAGCTTAATAAAAGCCTGTTTGATTGACTACATGTGTATGCGGTCTTGGCCTGTCTAACTTAACCTGCTGTAAGACCATGAGGTGGTCTAACCTCACCCGCTGTAAGACCATGAGGTGGTCTAACCTAACCTGCTGTAAGACCATGAGGTGGTCTAACCTAACCTGCTGTAAGACCACGAGGTGGTCTAGCCTTCATTCACTGTAAAGGGTACAGCAGTATAGCAAGTAGTGAGTGAGTGAGTGAGAGAGACTAAGCATTGCCCTGCTTCACCTCACCTGGCGCTATGGAACAATAGTATTAGTGGTG
>JAOPJI010077772.1:0-20345 GCA_027122695.1 Merluccius productus | reverse complement strand
TCTGAAAGAGCATTTTCAGCAGTAGGACTATTCGTTACAAGGATTCGCTGTAAGTTATCTCCAGAAACCGTTGATGCATTGTGCTTTTTGAAGAGCTACTTTCAAAAGAAAAGGCTTACAAGAAAATAATTACTAATTAGATATAGTGAGTTTCAGTAACTTATTTTACTTGTTTTTTTTTGCGTTAATTTCGACCTAATAAAAATTTCAAAATTATCGGTAATTTATCGATAAATAGAAATCTGAGAATTATTTATCGATAAAAAAAATATCGATAAATTGCGAACCCTAGTTGAGAGGTGGTCTCTTGGTGTGTTTTAATGCCATCTATTGACTCGGTGTTTATTCGATATTTTGAAAGTGATTTCAACATATCCAATTTTGGAGCGACGCTTGGCCATTCCAAGCGCCCTAGGACTACTGATCACTCGACTTCAAACTGCACTCATAAATGTTCATGCTTAACCCTTAACTATAATTTTGATTGTTTTGTTGATTATCTAACTATGATTATTTAAGCATACAACAAGGTTGTGTAAACATTTGAATTAAGCTGTCTCCTATATATATAAAAGAGTAGTCTGTGTGTGTACCCCTGAGTGCGCATGTGCAAACCCTGTTCTCATTATTTAAGCGTTTTCAGTGTGTGTAAATTATATGCATAAAAAGAACTTTTAACGACGTACTTAATGGGCTAACGAGAAAGTTTACAGCGCTTATAGTTTTAGAGAAATTAGGCATTTAAAATCTGGATTTGGATTAAAATGGAGATTAACCTTATTTTTCATATAATTCTCTTCCAAAAATTCTATAATTTTCCAACTGAATTATGTGTTTTAACTTAATTTCTATATTTAAACTGTTTTTAATGAATTCTTAGTTGTGTGTTATAAGTTTTTCAGGTTTTGAATATATTTAAGCGCTATTGAAAAGGTTTCTGTTTTCATTTTTAAAATCAACCGACTAATTGAAAATTAATTTAATTGTAACTGGGCAATGCCAGTGATTTCGCGCTAGTATTTAATAGATGTGTGGATTCTGGAGCTTATTTTAGTAATTAGCAGTGAACAGAGCTATTGCATTGACTTTCAATTTTCATTGTCGATTCTCTATAGTATTTAAACTTTACTTGATCCGGGAAAATTTCTAAACTTGGATAGCAATGTCATACAATGACAATTGAATAATGTAAAGTGGCAAACTATAAAAATTCATATTATATTCTTTTAAATTTTAATGGGAAGTATCAGCTAAAATGATGTATTTTCAAATGGAAAAACGAACGGCGATTGAAAACAAAGTTGGTTAACCTACCGAAAAGACGATTCACTGTGGTGCATTTTTCACAAAATGAAAAAAGTAATCACCGTAAGCAATGACAGAACCATGAATTTTTGATGACGATAACTAACTTTGGATAAATATCGAGGTGTATTTAATTCTCTTGTCTATAATAATTAATAGAGTAGGCACAAAAAGCGAAATGACTCATGAATTTACTTGGTCCGTGTATTTCTAATTGACGATCATAAACTTTGGACATCGCAAAAACTATCATAGGTACGCAAGAGGATACTTCAACCTAAATATACCCATAGGAATAATTGCTATCAACAGAGCATAACAATCCAAAGAGTACACTTGATAACAGTATTTGCGGCCGAAACATTATATTTACTTAATAAAAATAACCATCTGCATCGATAGAGGTGTAGTTCGACACTGATATTTGTTTGCAGGGATGATGCAGTTCAATGTCGCATACACTATGACATTAGTGTACGCCAAATTAAATGTTTATTGGTAGCTATGGAGTAGCCGAAAGTGAGTGCTGTAGAAGTGTTATCGCAGAGCTCAAAAGTGAGATAGCAGGATGTTTGCGTTGATCACGGTGATAGTGTGGTGTTTGTATTTGGCTCCATTCAAACCACAACCTGCCATAGACCTAAAAAATAGAGGCTACGATGTGTGGCAATATGCCAAAAGAAACGACACGACAATGTGTGTGGATTTGAAGTGCATACGAAATCGAGCTAATGGTAACAACATTATCAACTTACGGGTGTTGGTGTGACGTGGTGTGTAGATGGAGAGGTATTCTTCACCCATAAGAAATACCTTTTGACGTTTAACATCAATACCATCCCTTACTTCATGTCGTTTGGAATAAGCAATATGTACGAATTGGATGCCAAGTTCAGACCGGTGCACAACCGATACATCAATTTCAGATGGAGCCCTACACTCTTCTATGTGGGCAAGGAGATGACCAATCGAACCATCTGCCCCAATGTCAATTTTTATCCAGAAAATACAGTGATTGAACGCCAATTCAAAGAAGATGTTCGACAAAGTTGCATGGATGTCACTGCCTCGTCAATGAATGGGTTTGCGTTTGTGAACGACAACGAAAATATTGGCATCGTTAACGTCCAGACAAGCATGTTCACTCGAAATGGCTACTCCATACATGGCTACTTTAATGAAACCCAACTGGTTGAGTAATCAGCTTTTCGCTCTCTTACTTTCATTTACTCGCTTAAGTTAGTATGGTCAATGTAATTCACTTTATATTCTTAACGATTATGTACACCGATTCACTTAACCTGTTTGTGTCCGAATTAAGCTTTTTGTGTCGAGTATAACATCTATAAAGAGTTTGAAAGACCAGTTGTTTCTACTTTCCCCGATTAATGCTATAATAATGACATAAAATTGATTGTGTTTTGTAATAACTATTTCTATTCAAGTTAATATCAACTCATTTCATATTAGTGAAATGTAATAAAGCAATGTGCACCAATGCATAAGAATAAAAACAGACACACTTAACATGGTTGTTATTGAAATTTTGACAAAATCCTAGAGTTGATTACGTAGTTACTCGACTATAGGTTTAAGTCCCCGTTGTTTATTTTGAATGTTTTACTGTGTAACACATTTATTGTAACAAACGATCTAACGTTCATCGCTATAAATAACTACAAAACTCCTAACTATTTAACTGCTTTAATAGTTAGTTAAAAACTTTGTTCATCTCTAATGTGATAGTGCTACATTAAAAAAGTAACTTTAAATTATTAAAACTATCTTTTTGAACAAACATTGTAATAACTCAAGCATTAATGGGAAATGTGGACACGAAAATAATCATCTCTTTGAGCAATTTACACGCACTTTCATTGAATATATTGCGTCAGGCTCAGCAGCCAAATTTTTCGTTTCTTCCTCAGTATATCAATTAAACAAATTAATCTTTGCATGTTACATTTTAAATAGCGAAATTATTTCATATTAAAATTTTATTCAATTAAAAATGATAAAATTTTAATATGTACACCTATCAAATCGTTTGTGCGTGGTCCTACATCAAAAACCTTAATTTAATCCTTTTTTAAACAAAATAATAGTTTTTAAATTAACGTAAACGACACTACCTAATACAAAGTTTATTATTTTTTAATTAATCGAACCAGGTTTTGAAATTATTAGATTAGATCAATGAATAATCTATATAAAACTGTCTTTTTCCGCTAGACAAAGTTTCCCATCAAGTCTACTTAACTTTGAAGTGGTAGTTTTCCACTCGTCCATTTGTTATTCCTTACTAAATATGCCAAAATTACTTGAAATGTCTTTCGTTTCACTTTAATTGACAAATTTTAATTTGAAGAAACTGAAAAATTTTTAGTGCGCTTTGGTGGTGTAAACTTTGGTCAAATGAGGTACAACGACTGGAATATTAATGAACTTCTTATTATGACGAGAAATATATTCAATTCATTACTTTTTTATAACATAAGTAAGTATTCTAGGAAATAGTTTATGACATTAAAAAATTCAATTAAACGCTTTTATAAAAATATACTGATTTCTCCGCGTATCGGATATTCAGTCGACTATTTTAGTGTCCAATCCTTAGGTAACAATAATTGAGCTGGTTATTAGGCATTTCGAGCCTATTGTATGTTTGCTTGACAACACAATGTACAAGAATGACAATATTTGTAGCTTTCGTTTCAGAACTTTATAATTCTTTTAAAATGTTGTAAGCCTAGTATATTTAAATAGTGTCATATTAATTGGATTATAAAAGATATGAATTTGTAGAAAAGCTATAACATATGCATATTATTTTATATCGATATTTTATGGTAATTCATTACTTTTTGATTTTCCAATTTGTCTTTATTATTGTCTGATAAACACATAATTATTGTTTACGAAATTAAAGGTCAAATTATAAACATTTTTATCGATTGACAGGACATTGTTGACTTAAATAGTATAACACTCGTTAGTGTATATAGAACAACTACAGATACTAAAATTCGTTTAATTTGAAATAATAAATTTGTTAAAATTTTATGAATTAACACCAACTAATAACAATTGTTACACAAATACTTAAGATAAAAGGTGCCTTGATTTTCGAGTGAATTGCGTGATTGAGTGATCTTTAACGAAAAGTCAACTCTTAGCTATTCTTTTATCAACGCTAAATGTTTGTTCATTTATAAAATATATACGAAAAATGTAAATTATTAAATTTCAAGTGAAATAACATTCACTCAATGAATGTCAAACAAATAAAAAATTTACTTTCAGCCTTGATAATATTCTATCGAATACATAAATTCAAGCACCAAAGAGTAGACAGTCGTGATGATTAGTTGAGATCATCATGTTTTTAGTTTTACTAATTATCTTGGTCGGAAGTTAATACTTCAGGCACACAATCGACCACATAGCGTCAAGTTTATTTTATGTATGTCTAGACGAGGAGATGTTCGAGTGAATTTTACGTTGCATCAATGGAAATGGTGTAACAATTGCGGAATTAATAGCAAGCCATCCAAGTACATGGAAATTTGGATGTATATCAAAGGCACTAGGATGGCGGAAGAGTTTTTGAAATTTGGAACAGGTGATGGACCCAGAAAAGGTTACACTGTCGGAACGGGAAATGTGGTTCTTTCAGGACTCGTACGTGTTTTCAACTTTACAGTTGGTCGTTTTTATAATTGTGTATTATTATGTAGGTGAACATTGACAACAAATTCAGACGCGATATGCCCATGCTGTATAGAGAAGCGTTCTATAAGGACCGAAATATGTTCCGATTGATCATACCGCGTTTCAACAAATTCGCCAGCTACGAAGGAATCTACATGAAGCTCAACTCTACTTCCGCTTCGTATCCCAGAACTGAAATATACCCATACTAATGCAACGTCTATTTCGCGCGGTTATTAATAGATACACTAATAGTATGTGGTGTATTTTGAAATTAGTTGTTATTTTTTCTTATTGACTAGTGCGATTAGGTGTGAAACAAAACAGTTTAGTCAACCTTACTAAAACGATCTAACTACCAAGGATAAAATTTTAAATACGGTTACTAATGCTAAATTATTCTGACTATTCTTTGTCTAAACTTGAAACTAGTAACTATTTCTTAAAGTGTACCACAGCGAAGATTACTCTAAAATTGCCATATGAGTTATACATTTAATTCACCACTTTGAACCTACCCTCCAACAACAACTACTGCTCCTATGACGATACCAACAATAGCGCCTGTTCCGAGTTTCTTGGCATTAGGGTCAGCAACATTTTCAGCGTCTACTCCAGCGTTTGGTTCATTTTCCCCGGCACCTTCTCCAGCGTTTGGTTCATTTTCCCCGGCACCTTCTCCAGAGGTTGGTTTATTTTCCCCGGTACCACCTCCAGAATCTGGTTGAGTTGGCAAATTGCGGGAATTCTTGTTAGGAACGAGAAAACCAACATTATCTGATCCTATATTTTCCACCATTTTCTTGGTGTCAAAACTAAAAATAACTTCAATAAGAGTGTATGATTAAAACAAATACCCTTCTTTAAAAGTACATTTTCCGTCCCAGCCACAGACCTAAAAGAAATTTTGTAGAAAATTTACTATGCTCCTTTCAATCTGGTTCTAAACTGAGAGCTTAAAAACACACCCTATTAGTTAGTTACTGGTGGACATTAAATGATAATGTGCTTAAATAGAAAATCATAACAATTATAGAAAAAGGTATTTTGAAAATAATAAAATTATAATTGAAACAACAAATTCAACTCATTGACGATGTACATGAAATTCTTATGTCTCACATTAACTAGACTATTGTGACATTTTATTTTTCGCATATATAATCAACCATTATATAACATTATCCTACTTTTTAGGAGCACCTTTTTATGCATAATCACGTTAAAAAGCAACCATTGTAATTGTTTATATTTCAGCGTCGAATTTTATTATTAAATACCTGTTATACAACAAAGTATGAAGTTGAACGCATGCAACTGATGACCTACTTAATTTCTGCACATGAATTTATCAAAAAAATATGTTGTCCATTTACCTTGCTAAAAACTCTGGACTCTGATGTTGCCATGGGTTATCATTTGATTGATTTGTATATTACAATTTGTCAAGTTGAATTTATTGAATTATTTGATTTTATAACAAAGTTAAAATTCAACTTAAAACAAGCGATAACTAATAATTAAATTTAAAGACTAACCAACAAATAGTTTTCTAATGCGCATGTAATATATAATTTGCTGACATCCAAATTTTTAGAAAATTCAAAAGTTGAAATATTAAGTAATCACTTAAAACGTTAAGCTATATATTGTTTTATTTGACCAATTTAAATCGCTCAACAAAGACTTAGCTTACAAATTTTGCATGAATTTAAA
The DNA here is from genome assembly GCA_027122695.1 of Merluccius productus. Lineage (NCBI taxonomy): Eukaryota > Metazoa > Chordata > Actinopteri > Gadiformes > Merlucciidae > Merluccius > Merluccius productus. The sequence continues at coordinate 13,613 of JAOPJI010077772.1, read as the reverse complement.
TAGCTCAATTTAATAAACTATAATAACCCGAAAAAGTCAAACTCAAAAATAATTGTCTATTTATCCTGAAATTTAATTGAATTATGTTTTTATCATAGGTAGTTAACTAGGATTTAAAATTATTATTGACAGATTAATAAATTTCCGGTTTGCACGCATAAAGTTAATATTAATTTGACTTCTATTTCTCTATTTTATTTAAAACATCTATTATTAAAAAAATTTGTTGATAAATATATATTAATAAAATTATGAAATTACAAAATTATCTGTTAAGTAAGTCAATATTTTAAGTGTTTCAATTTGAAGCGATTAAATAAGGTATTACATCATTAATTTATTTGTTAAGAACTATAATGTGCCCAAATTAATTTAATTTAAATCAATATCTAGTAGGAATGTTTCTTAACTTTTTTTAGTTTTAATTCTGGGTTAAAAGGTTTATTAATCGACGTTGGTGTGATTTCTATGCAGTATAAAATGGTGTATTTTAACGGATATCAACATATTCGATAACAGTTCTTTTAATAAGTTACTCCACTATTTCTCTGATGACTTTCATGTGAAAGTAAGTGAAAATATTGGAGCAACAGTAGGCTACTCATATATAACACGATTCTATTGCTTTTAACTTTATATCTGATAATTGTATCGGTTATTACACACTTAGTCAACTCTCCATATATAATTCTACATATTTTAATTGAATTTTTCTATAATTGAATCTAATTCCTTCAGAAAATTAAATGCTATTGCCAAAATGTAAATTTCATTTCCACACGCCTTTAATTGCAAAACTAATTTCAATTTATTAAATTTCGTAAAAATGAGATCATTCGGGTTGAAAAGGCAACAAGTACTTACTTCATTTTCAGGACACTCGACGCCATAACAACGTGAGTAGTGAGGAGGGCGTTGAATACACGAGCCGAGCATGCAAACCTAGAGTTTAGTGGCTTTTAGTCTAATTGATGTCGTGTGATACCTCATCGGAATCACACTCAACGACACTACATCCTTCGTTGTTGGATGGAATGATACAGACTCCTGCCACACATTTCTGAACGCAGTATTTTAAAAAAATCAATGAAAAATACGAACCTCGTTTTCTGGACAAGTTTTGTCCTCGCAGTATTCTTTGAGATAGGATTTCGAGATACATTCTGAATTTCGACAAATCTTGGCATGTGTTGGTTAATAACGAAAACAAATCACTCCAAATACGGAGCCTTCGTCGCAGGTAACTCCCTCACAAAGTTTTGATATAGGTATTCGATAGAAGCATTGTTTGTTAAGGCATTGCTAATTGGTTGTTGTTATTAGAAATAGTAGGTATATGGCTGTAGTTGGGAAAATCAAAAGTGAATACTTTGCCAAAGCCACAAGGTTTTCTTGGGCAACCTCCTTCGACATCCTCAATTTTGTAGCATTTATTGTTGATGCAAACCTATAAGCAGGTGTTCTCGATAGAGAGCCAAAGAACAGATATTCAAACCTCGCCGGTAGGGCATATGACGTATTTGCATACCATAATCTTGGGAATATTGTAACATTTGCCTTTCAACTCTACCTAATTAGGAGGTTGTAAACTGCATTATCTTAAAAGTCTACTTGGTAAACCATGCATTTATTGCGTCTATTATTGGTTGGATCAATAATGTCTCTTTTAGGTGGTACCACTGGTATAGGTTTGTACACTCCGGTTCTTTCCGCATTATCCTGACACCTCCTACCCTCGATACATGTCTATATATAGTATTGGTGTGACATTGATGTATTTTGCAATGTCACTTGTTTATCAGTACAGTAGGAGTCTGCACAAATACTGTAACCATATTTTAACAGGCATTTTCCATTGACGCATCTCTATATATATATAAGTGTTTTAATAGGATGTTGGTCAGCCCCTTTTGATATTTGTGTGATTATTAAATAGAGGCATTATTATCTTTTTAGTGAATAATAAATTAGTTGTGATGGGTGTTACACTGCTAACAGAGTCACAAGTTCTTCTGCATTCATCATTCACATCAATCCTTTTGCACACGTCGTTTTCGCAAATCTTAAAGTGGATATGACTATGAAAATCATCATTCGACCTTACAAAGGTGCTTTTCGGACAAACAAACCCAGCACAGACGAACCATGTGCTTTTAATTTGACATTCGCCATTAACACAATCCTATATAGTAAATAACCTTGTAAAATGGATTTCTACTTAGTTACTTGGTATCTAGAGTCACACTTTACTTTGCATGGACCAGTCACCACCTTTTTATCAGTGCACACGCCATTGATACACTCCTTACAAATGATATATTAACAGATAATTGAAAACAATCGTAAATACTTGAGACTCTGGACAATCGACATAATCGCAAGGATTGGCTCCTTTTTTAAGGGCGCATTTTCCAAATTTACAAATCTATGAATGAATTATTAAGTAATTGTTGATCTCACAGTAGTAGTCGTGTCTTTTAAGTAACACCACAGCATTCATGGGTAGTCATAATATACTTCAAATTCTTCATTGCATTTTCCTCCACATGGATTCTCATCATACTCTTTAGCTACGCATTTGCCTTGCTGACAATACTACATAGTGTCATCAACCAACGTTTGGCTTAACCAGCTAAATATTGAAGGTAGTTACTTTACCAACTTTGCACTGCACACCTTGGCATGAATTAGGATCATAATTCACATCAGTACAGCGTCCGTTAACGCACATCTATTTAATAGTGTATTAAATATCAAATAGTTATAAGTTAATATCACCTTGTTATCACCACAACGAACCCCATTAGGGACAAGGTTGCTGACTTCCGAAGTTGGTTTAGGTACTCCACTAAGTATGAACGGAAATTTAGTGATGTAAATTTTTTGTAACACATGAACAAAGAAGCAATTTTTAACTAGTTGAACCATAGGACTTTCAAACTTAATTAAATTTATTATTTTTTCATTTTTTTGGATGCCACAGTGGGCACCCCTAGGCATCACACAATACTTTCAGTAGATCATGTTGTGTTAGAAAATACAGCAACAATGCCTCGTTCATTATCACCTTAAACATACTATTTAAAAAGTTCAATTTAGTTGTTTGCATACGAATAAAACTGAACATTAACACTTTACCTCTATAGTTGATGGCAATTGAGGATTAACATCACAAACAAAACTGAAATATTACATAAAATGTTACCAGGGGTAACTAAGCTATGTTAATACAAGTATTATATCATTCCCTCAAGTTCACGTTGTAAGCACGCAGTACAGCATATAAAACACTTACTAACAATAGGAATATGCGTAAGGAGCTTTGAAGTATGTGTGAGCTTCTGCAGGTTTATACCCATAGGTTTTACACCAAACAACACCACACCCACTGTCACTAAACAACGCCATATATTATTGGCGTGTTGTCACTAACCTCTAGACCTACTAATTGTTGCATATGTGTTCGCTCTTGTCGCCAGGTTTGCACTTTTGTTTAGCGAGTTCACTGGATTTCATACAAGAATCGCTTGCGTGTGCTTCAACTTGAATAATAATTAATAAAAATGATGACTAGTGAGAGTGGGTGGACTCTGATCAATTACTTGAAGGAAACATGCATTTGCAGGTTTTTTTAATGTTGTTGCATTTGCCATCATAACAAAAAGCCTAGAAAATAACAACTACAACTACATGACTACATTGAAAGTACAGATCCGTTATCGCATGGTTTCCCATTAATTTCAGTTAAATCTACGTTGCACTATCGAAAAAAATAGAACACAGTTTGAGTAGAGTTGTTTGAATACATTGGCACTATTTCCAACACAATAATCATCTTTATCACATTCGTCCACTGCTGAACGACACAGTTTACCGACAGTAAACTAAAATATGAACAAATGACTGTCAATATTAACTACCATGCTACTAGCATCTAGAACAAAAACGTACTCGGCAACTTTCACAACACGGTCCAGACGAACACTGAGCACCTGGTTTTAATGTGCAAGTTTTCATATTACAACATTGTGATGCTCTTGTGAGTTCGCAATTCTCTGGAAATCCACAATCGCACTCTTCTCCTTCATCGACAATTCCGTTGCCACATCCAGACCTCAGATTTTCCCTCTCATTCTAAATCTATGTGATATACAAGCAACTCTTGAGCCATACATTTTTTTCGGAGCAATCAAAAACACACATATTGTTTGACTTGATGATAGCAGCGATCGATTCTGTATGGAATGCTGGAGGATACACGAGAGGCCTTAAATGATTTCGAATAGGTGTCATTTGTGTTTAGAAAGGTGTTAATAATTTTTAAAAAATAACAATTACCAAGTGAATATTGTCGGAAACATGATGCATTGAGTTTTCCCTTCATTAATACAACTGTAGGCTATACAAATATTTCATTGTAACATGTATACAATCGAATAGTGTAAACTTTCAAAGTGATCAGAGCCCAAATTGTGACCGACTTCATGGACCATAGTTACAGCTGCAATGATGATGTCGTAGCTGGATGTAATTCCGATCTAAAATAGTTATCACTAGCAACTCAATCAGCGTAGGTTCCACATTGATGACTGCGTAACTCAAAGATGTACACATTCTATCCAAGTATGCTAGCCCAACAGTGCTAATGCGTGATTTTTGGTCTCTAACTCGAGCTGAGTATGTGGACATTCTTTAAAAACATACAGGGTTATCACATTGGAATCGCCACGTTTAAATTCGGAAGCTTTGTTGCCGTAGTCCGTGAATTTCTCGAGGGTACTTTTCATGTCGTTGCCGTTTACTGGTATATAATTTGATGTCCATTTCACTTCATAAATTATTCTGAGATTGGCGTTGTGCCAAGCATACATCTAAACGGAGCGTGGGTTATATGCGGTCTTTAAACTACACTAATTATGCATTAGTTCGTACTCTTTGGGCAGCTTGCACAGTTTTTGGCCAAAAATCTGGTTTAGCATTCATAGTCGACACCTGTGACATTGCAAATGCACACATTATAACCAAGTGATGTTGTATACGAAGGTGGTGGAGTGCACAATTGACAATTCAATGCAGTAGGCTTTGTTGAATCTCATCAACTTTTTGGGGTCCATGTAACTCTAAAAGTGATCAATCCAGCTGTGGCCTTTTCCAAAGCAATATCTTTACTTTTTCATGGGTTGATCCCCACAAAACTATCGTAACTAAATAAAAACCATATGAAATAACTACTCCATCGAACCCACTGAAATCACCTAAAACAAGTAGCATCATTTCTTAAGTGGTGATGAGTAGCTGGATTTACCGATGTGGTAATTTCGCTAATAAATAGATATTGTTGATTCTTATTTGTGATTATGTAGTTTCTGAATTTTCTAACGAAAGTTGATATTCCACATCTTCTTGTGGGGTTCAATTAAATTTGCGCATCGTTCAAATACCATAAAAGTCGAATCTGATAATAAGGTGCCTTTAAAATGTACCTCATTAAAATGTTTATCCAAATATTTATCCGTTGTTTGAATAACATCAATTGACAGCCAAATTTGTTTCAACAATAATAACCTTCCGTTGTTATCAATAAACAATCGACATACGTACTTACGTGTATAATACGCCCACAACTTAACAGATACTGGGTTTATTTTGAACTTTCTATGGAATTCAATACTGCATCAATTCATTTACCATCCAACTGTTACCTTATATTGATGAGTATTCTTTATATGTTTCCAATTCTATTTATTAACAAGATTACTTACTCACACCATATATACTTTATTATATTTAGAATGTAGTTGTCTACTGCAGAAATTTTAATTATTCGTTTCATAACAAGATTCATGACTCTTATTGGGCGTTCCTTAGAAACATTACGTTAAATACTAAAAGTATAAAATTACGAAAAAATGTCAAGCATAGATATTTCATCAACTATCTAGAAATTCAACAAATGTGAGCAAATATTTCCGAGTGATTTTGGGTGATAAGGATGCATAACAAGCTAAAACTAAGTGATCACTTTTGCGAATAACATCACATATTTTGAAATGTGACAGGCTGCTATGATATCAATGAATGATAGATTTCTTCATCTTCCGCAATAGTAAACTTAACATTGAAGAGAATTTGCAACAACAAAATGACCTGGAATCCTTGAGTCTACTCGAACTTTGCTGGTTAATCACTATATTAGCTTCAATTGTTTTTTTATTTCTCGTAGCAATGCAATCCAGCAATATTACATTTTTGACAAATTAAAGTGCGTTTTAAGTCTTAATTTTTGTTGTTCAATGAGCAATAAATAAGTGAGAAACAGTCCAATGGTCTCTGCAAAATCTACAACCTGACCCAATAAACTGGCGAACCCTTACTTTTAAAATGCATAAAACCGTGATTCTTTCACGGATACGCAAAATCAAACATAAAACCCACCGTTGTATTCGAGTGACGTGCGCACACTACTAGACAGTGATGGCTACCAGAACCCCTGTCAACCCCATAGCAGAGCCCTTCGATCTACTCAAATACAACTTGAATGATATTGTCTTTGTTAAAATGAGAAACGATCGAACGCTCACCGGGAGACTGCATGGATTCGACCAGCATTTGAATATGGTGCTGGGTGACGTGGAAGAAATCCATCACAAATGTGTGGTTGACCCGGACATAAACGAAACGTCGATAGCTGTAAATGATGCTTGCTTTTTGAGAGAATAATGTCTTTGCTGTAGCCAGTAGTATCCAAGTGTCCACTGCTGTTTGTCCGAGGGGACGGTGTGATCTTCATAGCTCCTAAACGTCGTTGAGCTGTGCTACTCATCATCCATGTTGTAACTATTTAGACGTGCAGTTTCATGTTGTAAATCTCGCGTGTATTGTTGTTTGCGTGGCATATACACGATTTACTTATGTTTAAATCGAACTACATACTAATATAACTAGATGTTGTGTTCTAAAGTGGTTGAATTTTACATGCCTAGCGAAAGAACAATTCGTTGATGACAGCTTATTTAACGCTTTCTTTCAGTGTCGTTACTGAAAAATTTAGTTTTGAATTGGTCGATCCTGGCTGCTTCTTTAGAGTCTCGCAACCTTTTATGATATCTTCGAGCGTTCGGTTCAATAGTTAGCATGAGATTTCATGCAAATTCAAACTTTATTATTGACTCACTGAGTCGCAATTACTCAAGAAATGGTCTCTTCAATGGGTTGCTCAAGGCGGCTCCGTTTGCTCTACCATAGTATTCGACCATATATAATAATAATAATAATGTCTCTATGGGAACCCAGAGTGACTTTTAAATAGTGGTTTAGATGTGCCTCGTAAGCATTCAAACTAGTAAGCAAAGTAGCGTTACGGTATTACATGAAACAATCTTTTCAAGTTAACACATTGTGTTGTATTGATTCTAATAGATGTTATACGTTTAAAAAACCGTTAAAATTGAGAAAAGAATTTGTTTCGATAGCGATTTGCGATTTTTGCGATTATTTTCTTAGTTCAACATTGAATCGCTGTAGCTTTAAATAATGCATGGTTCTTTGCTCAAAAATATTAACTCGTGCAACATTTGTTGAATTGAGCCACCAAGCCGGTTCACTACAATCAAATCATCAAGCGAAAGATACGAGCCGCCGCGACTTTCAATTCCTTTGGCAAAGTCTACTCAACCGTAAAGGCCCGAACACAACAAAGCCGGCAAACTTAAACATTCGAATGAGCAAATAAACCAATCTAAGTGACTCTTAGCTTGCTCATTAAAAGAGTTGCTGTAGAACCCGTTTCATTCTAATCTAGTGAGATAGCGTAAAATTTGGTGTGTGGACATTGCTTTGTTAAAATCGTCTACTTTTTCGTAATCGCGCATGTATAAGAAACAGGATAATACTATTTAGTGAAACTCCCTGGCATAAGACTGATCATTGAGACCCATTGGGTTTTTTATGTCACTTTATCAGACGTAAAGCTATTAAATTATTATTCGCCGTGCGCTGTATCTGAACTGTCTGAATCAATCCAATCAACCACCAGATTGACCCAAAATTGCCCATGAAAGCATTCATTTTAAACATGCAGTTAAAAGCATAAAATTGATCGTTGTAAAACGAACAGAAGTTGAATCAAAGCACTATTTACTGAATATTCCATATATATTTCAAAATTTGAATGTATTCTGGCGAATTGAATAAAACAGATTAAATCCATTCACGTCTATAATAGCAGCTTTGTCATCAAGTTTTGTATGTGCACTAGAATGTTGTCCTTATTTATGATATTAAATCAAATTATCAATATCAATTCAATCTAGCGACCCTCTCCCTCACAATCAATTTATGTTATGCCCGATCACATGACCAACGCTAGAGCATCGTAAAATCTATTCCTATGTTGACCGTGGTAGTATTCGGAGCCTCAGTAAATAAAATAACCCATGCATAGGTTATGAGCGTTAACTGCGTATTTTTATATTAAGGGCGACCTTGCATCAAAAAAGACATTTCCTTCGCTGTGGGAGTTGTACTTGAATGACAAACTATTAGAACGCACGAATGTTATTGGGTACTCGCGATCAAAATTAACAAAAACTGATTTGGTCAACAAATTCGATTCATACATCAAGGTAATGGTAACGAACTGTGTTAAAAACAACTCATGATGTCCATAGCATAAGCACGGAAACGAAAAAAAATATCAACAATTTCAGGACATGATATTTTACGTGGCTGGCGACTATGCTGGGGAAGTTGGGATGAATCATCTGAATGAGTTGTTGGCAAAAGTGGAACTGAACCAAGAATCGACGACGGTGAATCGTCTCTATTATCTGACGCTACCACCGGTAGTATACGAGACAGTCACCACTTCTATCAAAACCTACTTATATACATCCAATAAAAATATGTATATTTACGGTGGGAAGTATTGTCACTAGTGGTTATATAGTGGATGGAGTCGCATCATCATAGAAAAGCCATTTGGCACCAACCTTGAAACATCCAATGTTTTGAGTCGCCATTTGAAAACGATGTTCCCTGAAGAAGTGATATATCGCATTGATCACTATTTGGGGAAGGAAATGGTTCAAAATTTGTTGGTCCTGAGGTGAGCTGAATTTTCTTAAAATGCTATCAAACAAGTAATATCGTGTTAGGTTTGGCAATCGTATATTTGAACCTTTGTGGAATAAGGACAATATCAAATGTGTTCTCATAACGTTCAAGGAGGACTTCGGCACATTTGGTCGTGGTGGTTATTATGATAGTTGTGGTGTTGTACGGTATTTGACTAACTATTCGAATACATAGACGTTTGAATAATAATTAATTGACCAAATTAGCTATTTAGTGTCATTTGTTTAGGGACTTTTTTCAAAACCACATAATTCAGCTGCTGACACTTGTTGCTATGGAACCACCAAAATCGCTACACTCGAACGACGTCATTGACGAAAAGGTCAGTACAAATCAACTGCAGGTTTACTAAATCAACGTAACAGGTGAAAGTTTTAAAACACATCAAACCCATTGACACCAAGAATGTGATATTGGGCCAATATGAAGGATGTGCTACAGCTCCCCAAGGCAGTGCTCGTAGATTTGGCTACAAGGACGATCCAACGGTAGCCAAGACCAGCAAAACGCCAACCTTTGCCTCGATGGTGTTGTATATCGACAATGAGCGTTGGGCCGGTATCTTTACTGCTCTAAATTGGCTCTTTTAAACTGAGCTGTTCCCAGTTTTCTTCGAATGAATTTAGTTAGTTTTTATTTTTAACAATTTAGTGTCCACGGACTTGTTAAATTGTTCAGATTAATTGTTGTCTTTCGTGAAAGTTGTTAAGTGCATGCTCGGTGTTTAATTATTCAAGCGACACACTTGGTTGCTTTTGAGCATCGCCATCTAATTGGACATGTGTTTCTATTAATTGCATGTGCACTTATGCTTAACTATTTTATTAACATCATCTAATTGGACATGTGTTTCTATTAATTGCATGTGCACTTATGCTTAATTATTTTTTAACATCATCTAATTGGGCATGTGTTTCTATTAATTGCATGTGCACTTATGCTTAACTATTTAATTGTTTTTTTAATACTTTATTTTTTATACGTTACTAAGAACTTGCTATACTGATATAAGTCGATTATTATATTAATGATAATACATTATTAATTAAGCTCAGTTAATAGTGTAAGGAATATTTGGGTATGGACGTAACTTGATATTTTAGGCGTACCATTTATAATAAAGTCAGGAAAAGCACTGGACTGTCGAAAGGGAGAGGTCCGAGTGCAGTACAAAGATTCCAACCTAAATCTGTTCGAAAATTTGGCGGGGACTGGCACTAGTATACCCAGAAACGAGTTGGTAGTGCGATTGCAACCAAACGAAGTGCGTTTTAGCCCTAGTTATTCGATTCTCGCACTTTACTTAAATTGCGTTTGTTTAGTTGTATTTTTAGTTAAACTTCACATTATATAAGCTTGTATATAACCTAAAATTGTTATTTGTAGTCGATCTATTTGAAATTCCAATGCAAAATACCAGGGCTCGGGTTCCGCATATCAACCACCGAGCTCGACCTTTCCATGTCAGACCGGTTTTACGACGCCAAATTTTATGACGCCTACGAGAAGCTGATTCTTGATGTGATAAAAGGCTCGCACATTAACTTCGTTCGAAGGTATCTTAGACGCGATGTATTTTTAATTGCCGTTTAGCGACGAATTGGAAGAATCGTGGAAGCTGTTCACGCCCTTATTAGAATTGACAGATAAAGGCGCACTGCCAGTGTACCCATATGAATATGGCTCGTAAACCAATGAGACAAGTTGTTTAATATTCCATCTTATATAGCCGAGGACCTATCGAATCCGATCAAATGGCGTTAGAACATGGATTCCTATTCGACGCCAATTACAACTGGACCAAATAAAAACACCGTCTGTCAAAACTACAAATAAATTTTGTTGTTGCAAAACAATGTGTGTGTAATAGTGTAGTAGTAGGGACAATTGTAAAATTTTATGCTTTTACCAGTATGCGGTTTCTTTCTTTTTGAATGTCCCTCTGAACACACAGCGTACGATCGCGAAAATTACACTGTTTGATAATAACCAGACGACGCCATTGAGTGTGCCAACAACCATCCCTAGCCACACTTGTCGATGGGTGTGGTAAGAGAGATAAATTCTACACACGAGTGTTATTCATTCAACTAGCAAATATACACTCACATACCTACTAGAGCACACTGTGAAAAGCGCACCAACGACTATTGCCAAGTCGAACAATTTCATTAATATTCTACGGTTGCTTTTTCTTATGAGCACCAACGAGTTTACAAAAAAGAATGCCATAAATTGTGCGTGTGCTGATGGCATGCCGTAACTATTCATGCTGCGACCTTCTATATAAGGTCGAGGTTCTTTGATGTAGTTTTTCATCAGTTTGTTAGCCACCTCATTGAGGATCAGGCCAAGCAAAATTATTGATAATCTTCTTCTGCATTTTTTCTTCCCGTAAACAATAAACGTCAACAATACGATCACAATCCACAGCGGAAGTTGCGACAAGATGGCCATTATTTTGCCAAAAAAATCATCAATCGGATACTGGACTGAGGTCAACTCCAAATACTTCCAGTTGGTAGAATTTGCTACTGGACCAACTTTTAGTGGCCAAATCATCGGCTTTGATCGTCTTAACTTACATTTTATTGCTGAGTGGTTTAATTTTCACACTTTGGTATATATTGGCATTGCACAATTTTGCGAAATTCGGATCATGTGTTTCTGAGTGTGTTTTATTTGGCTGCATTTGGTCATGCATGAAACGTGGAGTAGGCTTCCCTCCTTCTATTATGCTGGCTATTCAATGAAACAAAGGTCACTCTTAGACTTTATTGTTGCAGATGGTGTATATTTTTAAAAAGTAGATCAAAGTATCTTTTTCATGCGATTACCTATGTTCTATCGTTTTAATTGTATAACTAGTAGTTTAATTGTTTTTGTGAATTATGCGCATGAGTTATTTCTTCTCTCTATATTATTGTGATATTAAATTGGGTTTTTATTATTTAATTTTAGTCAAATTTTTCAAATTGAACAATCTAAAGGCAATATCTGAGCTTTCTGTCTACTTTTCTAATATGGCCATTCGTCATATCGTATTAAAAGTGTATCTAAATAATTAATCAATAACTTTGGTGATTATTGCACAATATGCATCGAGATTTGTTTAATGAGATCTTTGATTACCCCAATTTTTACAACTGTTGATTTTCCTTAGTTTTGATATTTCCGGGTTTTCCTTAGTTCAGGTGTTCCCATCTGGGTGCGAGAATCATACAATGTGGCAAAAACTTATTATCTTAAGGGTTCATTTCAATAGTTATTCCGCATTTGTTTTAAAATATATACAACAATTTTAGTGCAGTAGATAATCATAATATAGGTGTTTAATGTCTATTAAATTTTAATCTTCATTTCAATCTAAAAATTCAATCAAAATTCGAAATACCAAACGATTCGGAAACACTGTTTAAGTTTGGAGTAAAGGCTCAAGCTTGTTGATTCAATTATGAACATGCTTAGATCGTTGATTGGATGTGAAGGTTTTCCCTTTCAATCTCGAATTAAAGCTAAGTTGTAGGAGACAAAGGTTGTTTGTTCATTTGATGAAAACAATATTTCTTCAAATAAATAGGTAACATATATGGTTAAAATAGGACAAGGTAATTACCAGTCTTTTAATTAAAAATATATCATACAAAGCGACTTCAATTCAAGCATTGTTTAGGTTTAAATTCTTAATTTTTTATTGGTATTTAAAAATCATTATTTCATTTCAACATGTGTGTATTTCATCACTTAAAACGCCAATAATTAGATCTTTAAATTTATAGGCATTTAAAGTTTTGACTAGATCAACATTATGGTTTCATTTATTATACCGTATTCAAAAGGTTTCATGTTTTTAGCACAAATTGAATGTGCACGTGTAAACTAATTTTTATTGTTACTGCAAAATTATCTATGCGTGAATTTTAATTATACCAAATCAAGTATTGGTTTGTGCTTCAAATGTTTAACGCAAGTGACTTAATATTTCTTTTAAGAGGATAATTAAAAAAATTGTCACGAGGCATCACTCGAGCTTAATTAAACTTATTTGACCATATAAAGTTAGCTAATAGTTGTTATTGATTTAAATAAATATTTAAGATGTATTTTTATTTATTTTTCGTAAATTAGTGCTGTTTTTATTTGTTATTGAAAATTGGGCATTTCATTTGGTTAATTAATTAGTTTTGTTATTAAGACTGGGAATTGTTAGTTTTGTGTCCTTTACCACATTTGGATTGATAACGACCACATTTATTGAAATAGCGGCGTTTAAATGTTTATTCTGGTAATATGGGAGCAGGTGGCTCTAAAAATTAGGCATGTTGCGCATGTGCTATATTCCCGATTTTATTTTATTTACACTTAGTGCAATTTTTAAATATTGAGTGATATCTTTTGGGCACGACAAAACAACTTTTAACAATTTTCATAAATCCCGAATCGAGTGATATCGTGACCACGCTAATCCTAATTATAAA
>JAOPJI010077211.1:0-40163 GCA_027122695.1 Merluccius productus | reverse complement strand
TGTGATATTTTAATCCGACCGACAAACTTAAAACTTGAAAATCATATATACAAAACGCTACATCCATTTTTATATGATCAAGATCTAATACAATAATTAATGTTATAATTTAAAATTGTTGAACGTCGTGTAACTTCTACGTGTATTGAAAAACATTTTCGGACATGCGTACTTGTGGCCACACACATGGACACTACTCCTTTATATGTATAGTAGATAGTGGATATGTGACATTAGAAATGTTAATATATCTGTAGCAAAAAAGAAAAAGTTGATTTAAAGATATAGAGCCGGTCGACTGTCTACTACGCACGCTGCCACTATAATTTGTCTTGAGTACTTCAAATGAAGATGTCTTTATGAATTTAAAAAATTACGGCCTGTCGAATATGATTGAACGAGTCAATTTCTAGTTTTTAAAATTTTGTTAACAGAAAATACTCAATCCTTGTTGATAGAATCGGAAAATACGCATGTAGCCGACGGATTAAACCATACAACATCTATAAAACCACATTATAATTGATATTGTAAAAACCACAGGCCTTTTTTCAAATAAAACGTAATAGTTTAATTGCTTAAACCTATAAATAATTTATAAATATAAGAAATAATCCTTGTTTAATTAAGAATTATCGGTCAATTTTTCAAACAAAATTTTTATATTTTTAAACTCGTTAAATTTTAGCAACATTTAAATATACGTAATCTTTTTCTGTTTTTGGAGTGGTAAAACAGGTGTTTTACATTTACAATTTATTTTATTATACGCAAAGCTGGTGCCCTTTACTTTAGATAAAAAACAAGCTGATTTTATTTAATTACTGAATAAATCAGAGTTACCAATTGCACATTGAAAATGTACAATGCATTCTATTTGAAAATCGCGAACAACACACAGCCCTAAAAATATTAACATTCTCCACAAAGTTCATTTTTGCTAGTCAGTTAGTGGTTTTGTGAAAACTTTTTTAAACGACTTAAATGAATATTTAGAGTAATATATGGAATCCTGCACACACATTTTATAAAACACAACGTTAAAACCAAATGAGTCATTTTATAAAATGCAAGTGTGGGTTTAGTTAACGTATTACTGCTGCACCTGTACATCTTTACATATCGAACAATGTAAAGGACTATACGAAGATGTGAAGGATATATGCGATCGAAGAACTACCCATTTTCCTTTTATATCCTAAAAGTTTTTAGATAAATTGGTCTTCTTCAACATGAATTTTTGTTGTTTTTGACAACGAACCAAAATTGAAATATGATAATAGGGGAATCGCTGTGAGGATAAAAGTGCACGTATGTAATGAGTTAATTAAAATTTGTCTACTTTAAGCTTTGCATTCCAATAATGTCTTAAAGTTGTGGGAATAGACACACAATCACACGGATGAAGATCTAAATTGTACTCTAAACCCGCAGTAATTTTTAATCGCCGAAAGTTTGCTGAGCATCTGGCAAATGCTATTTGTACTGATTGATGTTTGTGTATGATACAAACCACTACAATTACTCGCAAGAATCAACAAGTTCCTACATTTAATACAGCAAGTGGATACATTGAGGTCTCAGCCCACAGCAACATTAACAGCTGATGTAAATAAAGCGCCCAGAAACTACAGTGCTAAATCAAATATTTAACGGTCTACGCAGTTGAAGATTTATTTTTGCTTTTGAGCTCGAAGTTCTCTAGCCATCTTCTTTTTGGACACTTTCTTCACAACAAGACTACCTCCAGTGGACGCTTTTGGGATGTACTTGTCTTTCTCGGTAGCAATGATCTCAATGTGGCAAGGGTTGCTCATATATGCTAGAGGAAAGATCAGTCGAACAATCTCGCTGAAACAGTAAAATTACGATTGACACGACCGTGCGCACGGTAGGTTCTTCTCCTCATAACGGGGGCAGCGTTCACTTGCACATGAGTGAGGACGAGACTGTCAACGTCGAGTCCTTTGACTTCGGCATTGCTTTCCAAGTTCTTCAGCAGATACAGCAAATGTCTGCAACTCTTCTCGGGCCATCTGCCTTGTGCCGCTTTGTGTTGTTTGGCCTACGTATGTTTAATTATGGACCACGAAAGAACCTCAACAAGTCACCATGGATTTTCTTCCAACGCCGCCACAGAAACGTCTGAACGGAACTATATCTTTGTGGATGATAACGTTGTTAAGATAGTCCTGAGCCTTTTTCAAGTGCATATCTTTGAGCATTGCAGCAGCTTCACGAGTGTTTTTGAAATGCACTCTCAGGTAGGATCCTTGAGACTTGCAGACCTTCATGGGATTTTCGGGAGTAACACTGTAGGAAACCATCTAACAGAAACAAAAGTCAGAGGTGTATGGACAGACTTGGACCTACCTCAACAAACAACTACAGAGCGTACGACGAACTTCGTTGAGGCCTCGTGGAAATGACCGACCACACCCGAGTTCGTTGAAATATGCTGGATGGACGGATTTCCTGCGACGACTTTGTAGTTTGCTGCCGTAAATTGTCCACGAAACCCCAGTCCAACTGGCGACAAAAGTATTTCGAGGTATGTTGTGTGTAGTTGTGCCATTGACTCAATTGTACGCACTATCACATGGTAGGGTGGCCTCTATTTAGAGCAACTTAAGAGCGAAGTAGTTGATAGTTGGAAAGCACTTTAATTTGAACTAAACTGTTATAGAACAATTTTAAGTTTCAATTCCACATAGTTCACAGTGTGTCCTACCAGGTTCCGGTTCTCTATTTTAGCGTGACGGATGATGGTAATTTAAACGAATGACTAAAGTTGATAATTTTCTACGTGAACATTTGCTGAAATATCAACACTCAGAAAGTTTAATCAAAAGTGTAATCACTTGCTTGCAGGCAATTGGTGTGTCAAATTTCGTAGTGATGAAAATTGTATTTTTACTTGGTTGGAGAGACTTAAAATTGTACTGAAGTTCAGATTAGTTACTTTAACACTGAATACACGTTTTAATACGTTGACAGCGTGTTACATCGAACGTAGAGTAAAAGATCGAATTATCAATAATCTTGAAACCGCGCACGAAAGTGAACGATCAGATTTTCTATTCAATGTAGTTTCCGTTATAAAAATATTTCAGTACCACATTTTACATTAGAAACGCATATAAATAATATACTGTTCAAGTTAGAATGAACAACGACGTAACCTTGGTAATGCCGAAACCGCGTGCAATATGCGCTATTAGATGGTCACATTTGCATTAGAAAGCACTTTGTCAAAAACTCTTAAATTTAAAAATGGCGTGGTAAATTAAAATAGAAGTTTCGTTATGGACCGCAAAAATGCAGCATTTCAAATAATATCTCCAACTTTAGAAGGTAATCCATTGGTAGAACTGGAAGGAATTTCAAAACTAATGTGCACCACCCAAAACCTCTCTAAAACGGTAATATTTTACAGAGTATGAATTAATTTTCGAACACGATAATCGCTGAGTGATGGCGAAGTAGCGTGAACCTCTGAAAATTAAGACAACACTAATCTCTGTGAGATATCTGAAATGACTGTGGTCGCATTTAGAGTCATCCGTTGAGCGGTATGGTGTGTTGGTGGATACATCCATGCGAAACAAAGCGAATGATGCAGGCCACCAGTGCGTTGTACCAACCGGAGGACTATTTGGAACATTGGATAGCTAATCTCTCCCTTAGTTTTCGTGCGTTTCTCCTTTAATTAGATATTAAATATGACGATAACACGCGCGCAAAAACATTGATGGCGTTGTAGGTCGGCAGCTGCGTAAAATAACTGTGCTTAAATCATGGACAAATATTTATTGGTGATCATCAACTCGTCCAACGGAGATAGTTGCACCTTTGACAAGATGTACGAGTACTTCTCTAAAGATACCTCGTTGTTGAAAAAGTTGAATGGCATCTGCAACAAAACCAGTTTCAAGGTGGCGCTCTTAAGCGACCGCTTCGACGAGAACGACTGCGAGGAGTTTTGCATCTGGAGGGAGATTCTTAGTGGCGAGGTGCTCTCGAGTTATTTGTGCTCCTCGATCGAGCGTATATCCACCAAGTCAATGGTGGCTTCGTCGCGATTGTCCTACGGTTATCTCATGGAGAGTTGTGTTAAGTTGATGGATTCATTTAATGAGTGTTTCGTGGACTTGCGGGTGGCCATCATGAATGACACTGACGGCTTCGAGTACGACACCACCTACACCAAGTAATAATTGCTTCACTCTTGCCCCCTGACTACGTTGGTAATCAAATTAACACACGCGAATGTAGTTGGCTGAATGAGTTGTCGTTGTATTTTTTCTATATCTATGGAGCCAACATTAGTCTCTATACGTCGTTATTGGACACGCTCTCGTTGTCATTCAAGTAACCGTTCACCTATTCTGCTGACCGTACCGACCGCACTTTATAGAAACAACTGGAACTTTTTGATCAACTTTGAGTGGTTCGACGTGGACGACTTTATCGAGTGGTTGGAGTCCGACCTGCTCTGGAGAGGCGTCTTGAGATATTACTCGCCCACCAGCGACAACGTGATTTTAGTTCGAAAAATTTACGACTTTGTTTTGGTTAGTGTGTCGTCAACGAGAACGTGGCCACGTTATTCAGAGTGGAAACTGATGATGAGAATTTGTTGAAGTTGCTGGGTATTATATTTGAGTCATTCGTAATTTCATCCCCACAATAATTTGAACTCTTCTAAGATAAGAGACTAGGGTTACAGCATTCACCGCTGTTTTTAACCAACTACTCATTTTCGATCCAATAAGTTGAAAAACTGCGCGATTCTGGCTGCAAATTGCCTAAACCCGAAAAGTCGGTGCCAATCATTTTTTAACCAAAATTTAAGTATTTATTCCCACCTGAGTTGACGTTTTTAAAAACTGACCCCTCATTTAAACAGCAATTTTAGTCAATGGACCGCTAAACTTAGAGCGTACTGATAATTTGAATAGTAACAAAACAGCTCAAGAGTCGCAACTTTGTTATTATTTACGTTAAAACGGAACACTTTAGTGTGTTTCAGAATGATTTTATTTGATGCTTCTTGCATGCTGTCTCGTCACTCTAGTCCATTCAACCAAGTAAAAATCAAAGCAGTGCGCGGTTGATTAGTTGTTTACTTTCAGAAATTTCTGTAGTTTGCTCAGTATCCAAGTGTCGCTAACAAAATGCATGTCGACTTGCGCACGCCATTTATGTTTTTGGCGCGCCTAAAATTTGTGTAAAATGTTAAAAGCAGCTTCTATAGAAACTCAGTATTTACATTAAGCAACATATACTAGAGAGCCAAACACCTTTAAACGCAATCTGTCGCAATGCACCCTTGGCGTTAAGAATCGTTATTGACAAAAATAATTGCGTGCATAGATAACTCGTTCTTTTGTCCGTACGGCCTCATACACTATGACCTAACGAACAGCTCCTTTCTCGAAAACTACATCTGTCATGACACCTATTTTCAGTTGCAATTCGAGTAAGTCGACGAAATAACCGTGTTGGACGAAGCTGGATGATTATATATGTATGTATATGTAGAGACAACGAGCAGTTCTTGAGCACTCTGTTTGACAAAAACTTTTTTCTCATTGAACTTCATTATTGCGACCAACGAACCCACAACAACGATTCGTTGTGGTCGAAATTGAAGGATTATTTTCAAAGCCACCAACCCAACCATGTGATTTTAGGTAGTTGAACGTGGTGGTTGTTCCAGAAAACAATTGTTCTAGATCCGAGATTGACGTTGTTCAATAGTAAGTTGTATTGCTTGGCCAGGAAGTTCGAAGATATCGAGATTCGTTGCTATCCACTCAATTTTTCGCTTTTCCACCTTGACAACTCCTCCTTCTGTATCACCGACGATCCGCTTTATAGTATGCGTCTTTCTATCCTAATTATATGTATATTGGAACGATATTTGCAGTTGTAAATTTCAAATGCATTTTAAGTTTGAAACGTAGTTTGTGTTGTGTGCCAAAGTAGTTTCTAAATAACACCATTAAGTAGTGAATGACAAGGAAAACAACGTCAAACTTACACCCGACTATAAACTGCTGGAAAAAATAGAATTCACTCATGGCACCACTACCACCACCGCCACTAGCGACAATGTAGTGGCCGCCAACTCGCACAAAACGCTCCTCAAATGTGCCAGTTTTGGGAACAACCACCCGCAAAACAGTATATAATTGTAAAAGGACAGATGGTTTGAAGACTGTTAGCCAAAATACCCTTGAAAAAACGCCATTCAACCACCAACGTGGAAGTACACCCAAAGCTGAACAAACTGACCGACAGCACCAACGGCCAAGAGGGTCGTCGTTTGCCCTCATCGTCGTCCACCACCACCACCACCACCACTACCAAATCCAAGCATCATTCGAGCAGCTCTGATAAAGTACGAT
Organism: Merluccius productus; assembly: GCA_027122695.1. NCBI lineage: Eukaryota > Metazoa > Chordata > Actinopteri > Gadiformes > Merlucciidae > Merluccius > Merluccius productus. The sequence goes on along the minus strand of JAOPJI010077211.1, from coordinate 33,750 downwards.
TTTATAAGTGGGTGCAAAGTTGCGAGTTCATGCGTTGCATAGAAGCTGTTGACGCAAATCGATGCTGTTCTCCAGCGAAAACACAACACCATGGAGACCAATAGCGCGCTGTACAAACGCTGCAGAAAGAAACTGTTTCTGGTGTGCAAGGCGTTCGTTAGCGATCTCGACGAGTCATCGCCGTCTTTTATTGGCGAGCTCTACCAGATTGTCAAGCAGAATGTCACCCAGGTAAGGCGTCGTTCACGCGTATTTGTAGTGAATTGCTGTTTAGGTGGTCAAGTTTGAGTCTGCGAAAAATAACTAATAACCATTGAAGGAGCTCGGGTGTGTTTTGCTCACCACTACTCTAGTTGTTTTGGATTGAGTGGTTATTTTGTTGTCTGTTGAATTTTTAACATTTATTTTGAGCGCCATAAATTAAAGAAATTGGTTATTCTCGTGGTTAAAATCTATATTTATGTAATAAAGCAAGATTAATCATAAATTGCATGTACGCTTGCGCGGCCGCCATTTTTAATCCCACTAACCCCTGTTTCTAGTACGGCTATAAAGTTTAGATTTAAGAATCGGCTACAGTTAATTATTTGCGTTGTATTATTGACCGTACGCACAGTTACTTCGTTATTTATGTCATGCGTGGACGCGCATGCTTGATCGCGGTTTCTTCTCACAATCAAATAACTACGATATGACGGAAATAACATTACATTTCATTTAAAATATGGGGCTATTGCTGTGGTTGATCGCACTCGTGCAAAATCTAATATATACGTAAAAGGGGAGTGTTTGGAATGCATCGGCAAATGCGCACGCGTTAAATTCCCGCCCACACACACACATTCGTTACAACACTGTTTGTTTAAATACAACGTGTCAAAAATCCGTTCATCATGTACGGTTGGTTAAATACTTATTAGTATGGGTGAATGCATTAGATTTTTGTGGATTTTCAAAATTTTAATCCGATTAGAGAGTTAGGTAATCAGATTATAATATAAAATTTCGTTATTTCGTAAAGTTAGCAGGTGTGGTTTGCTTTATGGCTGAGCTGCAAAACGTAGCCACCAATAGCATTGATTTAGCACACGCTATATGTCAATATCGTTAATTATGTGTTTATGTTAACGGACAGTCGACTGGTTGATTTTTTGTCTATATTCGCGCCAACTTTAAAGTAATTATATTATTTTCGAGTTTCCAAAGTTGAGAATTGTTCGCCAATATTCATGGTTGTTTTTAAATTTAAAAACAGTCCAGCGAAGAATCTACATTCTTAAATCCAATTGATCTATTTCAAGAGTATTATGTAGACATGTTGATTAATTTTTTTAGAATCAAATAGATCAATAATTGTTCCAGCAATTGTTCTCTTCTGTATGTTGGAATCAAATTATGAAATAAATGTTTTGAACACTTTGTTTCTGGTCTAAAATTTAATCAATTCACAAATTCATTAGCTTTATTAATGATGCTTTACTTTAGGTGTTGTGATTTCTCTCACGTAACCACATTAACTTGAGGAATCGTGACAATAATAGAGCGATAGAAATTATTGAACTAGTGGAAGGTACATTAAAATTAGCGCGCTGAACGTTAAGTTATACTCGGTTTAAAAAACAACAAATTTCATTTCATATGATGCAACAAAATATATAAATAAACTATTCATTCAAAAATTCCTAAGAAACACCTGATTTGGCGCTGATAACGTCTAAAATAAATCCGAAGTGTATAAAGAATACAGTTTTTAAATTAGAAGTTTTAATTACGACCTTTTTGAGTGAATGTTCGAATCTTAGCTAGACAAATCCTCCATTAATTCAGTATTTACACGTTATTAAAATAGAATTTTCGGCCAACAACAATTTTAACGTCAAAAGTTTCGTTTATTAGCGAGTTGATTTTAAATATGAGAATTTGTAAATATTAAATTGACATTTACTGGATTATTAGGTTTGTAAATAATCGACGAATTTTTAAAATCGCTGAATGCTTCAACTGTACGCATAAAAACAAGTTGAAAATGGATCAATTGCTCAAACAATTGCAAACTCCTTAATCGTCATTAGACTAGACTAATTATCGAATCAATCGATTAAAATTAAACTACAATTAACTACCATTTTAGTAGTTGCAGTAGTTTTGGTACTTGAGGAGGTGGCGCGCCAACTTTTAACAACCCCACACAAAAAGTTTCCAGCTGAACCTTAAAATTAGCGATTCTTATCCAGAAAACTTATAAACACGACGATTATTGGGGTCAGATTAAATCCCACAACTATATTCAAATCTATGTGTAGGATAATCGTTCAACTTGAATTAAACGACGAACTCGTCCAGCTCTCTAATCCTTTAAAATGAGCAAGTTGGTCGTCAGTGCTGTATTGCTAGTCAGTGTTTGTATGCTCCATAGTCTATAAGGGCGTTTCTAACACAATAAAGGGCTATACTCCTCTCCGATCACGCTTGATACTATTAGGTTGACCGGACCCAAAATCAAGATGTCCAAAGAACGCCGTGCTAGTTTGGACCCTCTTATTAATTTCAACTTAAAAGAAAACGAACAATTTTCCATGACTCCGCCAACTCCCATAACCTTCATACCCATACCCACTGGACTACCAATCACTGCACCAGGAACACAAACTCCCAACAAGTTTCCATATTGTCATCAATGCGAAGTTGATCGGTAGCTGTTTATCTAAGTGTGACAATTGTGTAGGTTTTGCTTAAAATTGTCACGGAATATATGGATAAAAAGAATGCCAACGAGTTCAGTGACTTCCTATGCAAAGTGATACCCGCCAAAGAACGAGCTACCGTATGGGTTTTTATCGGAGTTTGCTTTTATAGTTGTTATAGTGTGGCGATATTATTTCGGATGCTCTTGATATGCTGGAAGATTTTTTGAAGGAAATGCCAAATGGGAAATTCTGCGAATACTTGAATTTTTGCCCCGATGTTTCGCAATAACAATTCGTTTCTACTCTTTTATTCCTACCTCGTTATTACTATGCTAAAGTCTGTCGATAGTGTTTGTTTTTCATTGGCGTTTTAAAAAATGACAAAATGTTTGATTTTGTTTGATAGTTCTTCTACACGCCTTGATTTTTCAAATTGGCTATTTGAAATATAACATTCGCAACAAAGTTATAACTGTACAATTAAAAATCGATGGCTCTCTGAATTTATTAGTGAATCTTTCGCCTTCAAGATATCTCTAACGTGAATTTAAAATTGAAATGACAGTAAAAATACAGAGATTTATAGTAAAGTGTTGTTTTGAAGATTGCGCAATTCTTAAAGTGCATTAAAGCTACCTAGCAGTCAGACAACAAGGAAAGAGTTTTCCATATCAAATCGCTGAGATTTTTTACCTCTTTCAAACCTTCATAACTTCAGATTTTTACATATCAAAATTAAGGTGTCATTGAATAGTTTGACATCATTAACGTCGTTTCTTTCAAAATTAAGGTAACCCTGTGTACGTTTTAGTCTTATACTTGGACAACTTTCATGTTGTACTGCTTTCCATCTAAAACTGTATCATATTGAAAATTACTTAAAGGCAAGTTGTGGATCAATAACACTCAGGATGATAGTTCAATTTAAAAATTAAAAGAACCAAAGTGAATTCCGCATGCTTGGATCCGCGGAAGAATCCTTGAGCTTAGGTCGATCGTTTATCTTGGTGGTAAACGACCGAGTGGTACAATTTCCTACCAGGGTGTTAATGTTTAGTATAGTTAAGTGGAATCTAATCGATCCATAACTTCACTAGTTATTTGTTTAATTAGTCAATCGTAATAAATTATTTTTAAACCAGTTTTATATTAATTTTCAGATAAAATTTGGGAACCAAGTTTTGCACAATTTCTGCGACCGCCATTATTAAAAATGAGTTTTCTTCATTTTAATAAACAACTTTAGTTGAAAAATATTTTTATTTTTAAATATCGTTTTTGGGCTATAATCTGGTTAAACTTGAATCGTAAATAAGATTACTTTATTATTAGGCTTGTCGCGCTAGCGTCGTCGGTAGGATACACAAATGAACCTGTGGTTGCTGATCATTTTCAGTGTTGTCACGCACAGCTCTCAGTGGCGTAATTGATCTCGAGTCTAGGTGGACGTTTGTGTTTTTTTAGAGATGACGAACGGAAGTTACGTTCAAACTCAACATACGTCTAAAAATTTGTTTAACTACGAGTTTGAATGCGAAAGTTGTGTTGTATTGTCTCACTTGGGGGCGAATGTTGAGTAAACGTATTCTCATAGAACTTGGTCACTTTCCTCGTCCGATACATTGGATCCCAACTCGATTTGATTCTCACGAAACGGTTTCCTTCCTATGTGGTTCAACAATACGGGTTGGAATGGGTATACTTGTTTGAATGTGGGGTTATGTGACTGTTTAAAGGGGTACACGTTGGTGCAAGATATTATACAATCACTGGTGTTGATCCGCAAGGATGTGGTTAGAAGGGAGATCTGCACGGAGATGGGCATGTGTCCTGCTACGAACTGGCGAATGTTCTAATTCTGAAAAACTGCTGTCTTCAACTTAAAAACTCACTCACATCGTTGCTTATTCACCACCGTCCACGTTACTAGTTTTGAATTTTTATGCGCACATTTAATACTGTTTAATTACCAAATATTAAAGCGGTAATTAAAATATGTTTGTATATCGGAATGAAGGGGCACATTCCTAGCTCTATTTTTTACTATTATGGAATGTTGTTGTGTCTATGCACCATAAATAATGGATATCCGACTATAATTAAGAAAATTCAATTTTATAAGTATAAACATTCGTTCATGTATGGGGGCTATGTCAGTATTATTCACTTGGCGTAAATTCAGACTTATCATGCGACACAGCGTCATAAGTATCTCTGATTTAAAAATTAAAAAAATTGAAATACTACCACATCCGACCCAAGTAATAACGACTTAATCTATAAATGTTAGCTACAGCGTTCAATCATGTATTTTGTGGTTGTTGACTTTGTAAGTTCAGTTTATAACTTAGGGAAAGCTTTGTTTGCAATGATAGTTGCACATCGAAGCTGGTAATTTGCGACATTGCTAAAAATATTTGTATATATTTTGAGTTAATATAATTTTAACTATCGTTCAAAATTTACGCAGCACGATATATTTCTAGGAGTAAGTGGTGAATAAAATTGTTAATGGAATTTGGTTTTATGGCTTTGTTAAATATGAATCGGTGCTAGAGCGTTACATTTGTTCATGAGAAAATAGATTAAAACACGAGATTTTTGATTGTAAACCAAAAATTTTATTTTTATGTTGTATTTTTGAGAAGGTTTATTCCGTCTCGAAATACGAAAAATCCAAATAATGTTTAAAAATTCAATGCACAAGTTAATATTTTCACTTTGCCTACACATTGCATGTGCGCACTCATTTTAATTTGGAATTATATCATTTTTTATGATAAAATACTGCTTTTATCCTGGTTGCTACACTACGTATGGTCTTTTTAAATTTGACTTTTCCTTGATTAAACTGTTGAACTGTGGATTTAACAAAATTGAATAACCACGAAAAAGTGCCGTTTAAAGTAAATTCTCTATCGAATGGTGCGTTGTTCTCAAGATATACGTGATTTTTTAAATATAAACACAATTGATAAATATTTGATTATTCATTCAAATGTTGCCTCCAACAATAACCTTCGTACCTTTTTCAAATAGAAATAAACCGAGATTATCATTAAATTAAGGATTAACGACTCTATCATTAAATTAAGGATTAACGACTCACATGATAAAAGCGTCTTATCCCTTCCGAAATATCTTATTTAAACGTTATCATCTTACTTTTGCACTTGGCGTCTAACACATGGAAAATTGAATGCTTCACCAATATACGTTGTTCTTATAACTCGATTTTAGACTATACATGTTCGATTATTTTTTGATTCAATCCTAATTATTATTAAAATCTAAAAATCATTTCAGCAATACTCAAACGACGTAGTTTTTGAAATCGATACCATGCAAAAACTGAATAAAATAAGCCAAAATTGCCTAGGTCAGAAAGACTCCCACCGCTGCACTCAAGGGACTTTCTCCGAACACCGTTTTTCGAGGGTTAATAAGATTTATACTGTGTGATTAATTCAAAAGATAAAATATTGAATTGTTGCACATCTAATTCCTCTTCGTGCACATTATCCCAAAATAAAGATGACATTCAAAATAAAACTTTCTTTGTTGGTGGCAATTGTGCTATCTTTGCAAAGTAATTTAGACGACTCCATTTAACATTATACAATGTTGGTTAAAGGTTACTCCTCTTTGTTGGAAATTCAACGCAAAGACACTAGAGCAACGTTTTACATCACCAGCCACCCATCGAATTCAACTTCAAGAGATTCAAACAGAACGAAGATTTGTACGAAAAAGATATGCAACTTGTGCTATGTACTGATTTAAATGACAAGGTGTGTGTATGCATTCAAACGCATGAATTTAGTTGGTGGCAATCAATATGGTCTCTTCCACGAGCTTTCCTACAAAATACCAGGAGAGAATGGCTTGCGAAGAGAAGAATAAGCAGTGCGTTGTATCACCTGAATTCAGACGATTGTTTGTTTTACTATCTTAATGTGTAGTGCAAGATAGTTGTGACCGACCCGGACAACCCTTCTTTTAGGAAAGAAAAAAAGCCCCCCGCCATTTGCATAAAAGTTGGAGCGTGTGCTTAACTGTGATGCACAGAGCAACATAAAATTACATTAATGATTATCCACCATGTCATTTCGTTCCATTTTATCGTTTCTTTGATCACGCTAAGGAACTATGTTTCCATTGAGCGATGAGAACGGATCGTATCGTTGACGACACGAGAACTCGCTTCTTCCATAAAAATAGTCAATTTTATAATAAATATTTTTATCCTTTTTGGCAACTAAACATTCATGACTAGTATAAGGGAGAAGACAAAAGTTAGTGCTCATTGTTAACGCCGCAGTAAAAGTAAGAATGAATGGCTAATCTTTTTCTATTCGGAGTTGTCCCAGAGTATCTAATTTAATGCTTAGCTAATTTAATATCGTATTGTTTTACTATTGTGAGTAGTGATGAAATTTAAAAATTATTTGCCACACAGAGGTAAACTCCTGTTCGCATTTTCTCAGAGGGTTTCACGCGCGTGTAAGTGAATATTAGGCATGAGAGAGAGAGTTGACTGTAAGACTTAAAGATGTTCACTTGAGCAACACTGCGTGGTGTGAATCGAATATTATTTGCATAGACTTTCGAATTTTAAGAGAGTGTTGGAGACAATAGCCGAAATATTCTCAATCAGATTTATATTAGGTGGATTATGTTTTACTGCAGTTGTTCGAGCTTCAAGTGTGTATCAACAAATTATTGCTGTGCACCAACAATAGTCAAACAACTGAGCAGTAAACCAAAACTAAATGATTAAATCATTCACCTACACTATGCTAGACAAATAATTCCTGTTAAATTTAAAAATGTATTCAAACACAAAGTACTCAATTAGCAAAGAATTCGTTAAACTTTACGAAAACGTAAATCCAACTAGGGCGTACAAAAGCAATGAATTAACTATATGGATTAGATTTGTTCTGCTTTCCGATCACTAGAATCTAGCTAATCTAACAATTGGAAGAAATACCCAGCGAAGAGGATGAGAGTTTGTTTGGTGGTTGTGTCGCTGTTCCTAATTTGTTGTCTGAGTAACGGCAGTATAACTAGACTTTCACACTTAACTAGATAGCCAAGCCGATGCAAGAATTAAATTTCTCAAGGCGCTCACATCTCGTTTTTCAGCAAAAAAAAAGAAGAGCTTTTTGGATGGAGTGAAGCATGTGTGGCACGATTTTAGATGTGTGATCTGCAACGTAAGTGTCAACAGCACCCGTTCATAGCTCAGTCAAATTAAGTACAGAGTGCAACGTTAAGAAAAATTTGTCGACACACTCAAACCATCACTGAATATACGGTTGAAGTAAGCTTGACTTCAATTTAGGTGCTAGGATTGCCCACCCTACATGACAATGTGGAAAAAGTGGCCCGAATGGAGTGCAAAGACGTGAAAGGCGTTCAGATTGTACTATAACTATCAAATTCAGAGATTATCACGGGTTTTAGTGCAGTCCTGTTTACGACGAAGTCACCAAACAGCCGCAAGAAGAACGCAAAGGCATATGCGTCAGGATGAGGTGTGGCTAAGCGACACTCCGCTCTATCGTAGATTATTCAATGTATTAGTATGCGATAAACATTATGAGTTAGTCCATTGAGTTTTGCTTTTCGCAAAAATGTGTTTAGTTGAACAAATACACAAATAATTCTTCTATGAAAAATAAAATAAAAAACTATCTAAACGCATATTATTCTACGAATAAATGTTTGTGAGCGATACCACCCAACTCAATCAGCAAATGAGCTCACGGCACCGTCAATATGCTTTGAGAATCGCTTGAAGAGTTGGGAAAGTAGGATTTTGTTTTCTTTGTTCATTTCGGAGGAGATAAGAGAACACATCTCGGCATAGAGCCGAACAGAAATGTTATCAAACTAAACACACATGGTTAACAACCTTAAAAAGACATGTACAATTTTTGCGTAATTGGTGGACAAATGAATCAGATGTGCAAGCTCAATGGAAAGTGTACTGTTCCAGAGTTCCAAGTTGGTTTCGGCGCCGCAGAAATCGGTGATCACCTCTTGGTACACACTGAAAAAATTCTAATCAGAGCGACTTGGTGTGAGCTGCCAATTTACCTTATAATATAGTCAAATGTCGAAGAACTATCTTCCGACGAGTCAGATCTGGTCATGCCGTAGAAAAGTACCACTTGGGCATACTTCAATAAACACCCAGCGACGGTTGATTGCTGAATGTGCATTCCCGGAAATTGTTTGTGTTTGTGCTGGTACGATTCTATCACATAATATGCTCATTGTAGAAGTTAACAACGGCTACCTTTCAACACTGCTGAAGTCGACGTAATAGTGTCAAGTGCCGATCCTCTCAATGCTCTGTCTTTGTTGAAAGCCTTCAGACACGCATAAATAGAATGGATGTGGACGAACCATTTTTTGATGGTCAGGTCGTCCAGAGTGCCGAAAAAGTTTGTTTTAACGTCATCGTCCACTTCCTATCGATATGGTTAATGAGTGTGGCGTGGAGCATTCAATAATGAACACACAAAGTGTGCAACAATTGCACATTGGCATTTACATCGAAAAACGATAGGATGGACGTCAAGGAAAGCATAAACTCCACTTGGATTTGGCAAATGTTAAATTCATTGTAAATTAGACGTATTTTTGAGTTTTTCATGGACACTAAAAGAAGACTAGTTGAACAAATGGATGATCGCGAAAATACATTTTTCATTCAGAATTTTAGGGTGTCCAGAAACAAGATTGTCGTTAGTGAAAGCAGCGTAGTCCAGTATAACCAGGGAGCTTGGGTTGCACTCATTTTTAGTTGATATAATATTCTGAAAAAATAAGCAAAAGAGCATTCAGTCAACGATTACTTTCAGATTAATCGGGTGAGATGGAGGATCCACGGAGTAAAAAGCTTTCGGGTACTTTTCCAATTGATCTAGCGGCAGTAGTTGAACGTAGTCCAACTGCACGCGTTCACAGAAACTCCTGCAAGATTCGCTCAAATACTCCGAAGAGTAAGGCACGAAATTGTGTGGGAATGCAACATTCATGGCGTTCATGTATGTCGAAAACAGTTCTACATATGTACACATGTCTATTTTGCCCAGGAGTTCTTTCAGCAGTATTCTAACGCAACTGAACGAAGATATGGACAGAGTTTCAGGTTCTAAATGTATTCAAATACACTTGTTAACAAATGAAAACCTCCAATACTAAAAATCCCAAATTTAACAAAATAAATGACAACTTCACAGGATGTTCAAACATTCTGTGAATTAAATAGTGATGTCTTACAATTTATTGTATTTTCTAATGAACTTGACCTAAAGTGATTTTTTGACAAACTTTGAAACTTTAACACATTTGTTTACCATAGGAATTATAAAATAGCTAACATGCGAACTATTGTTGCATTATTTTTCGTACACTCATACTTTCACATAAAGTATGATAAAATGTTACATTTAAAAGTGGAGAAAAATAGTGATACTGTTTTAAATGAGCACTGAAAAGTTGTAATCTCTATTCTTGGCTTGAAACCGAGTAAAGTAAAAAACATTTAAAATTACCCACATCGCGCATCCAATAACACAAAAAGTCGAAAAACGTAACAATGGTTTCCTTGTTGAACATCTGAGTGTAGGAAAGTATAATTCCAGTCAGCCCCTCGAACGCACATTGGCTTATTTTGTTAAGCCATTCCAATTTCTAAAAAAAGTAAAGACAAACCTGCGCTACTTCAACGCACCCTTCGAAGCGATAGGTCTCTATTGGACGATTTGCAGATGGTGAATATGTTGAGGTAGATATTGATGATATCTTGCCACAAGTCTTGGGTGAGTAGAGCGCCGTACTCGTTGAGAATGAAGTTCAAAGTGCGAAGTGCCATGTTGCCGATATTTCCGCGGCCGTTCTGAACAAGGAAAGCCATCCTGTTGAATAGAACAACCCAACTGGTGACCCAGTGGTTTTTGTGATGTTCGGGAGGTTGAGTGAAGTCGGACAATTTGGCCAGTATCTGGCTGACATACACCTTGACCATGAGGAAAACGTCGTGGGCGATTTTCTCGCGCTGTGAGTAGAAATACTCTTCGGTGACTCCCAAGTTGGACGGGACGTCTACCACGGACGCTCTACCACTGCTCTGAACGGAGTCAGATGAGTACTGCTTCAGCAACAACGACGGGTCATCGATGGAGTGGTTTCTAGAGAAACTGGCACGCACAATAGAAGATCTGGGAGTTTCACATCGGAATGCACTTTTGATAGGATGGGCCTGGGTTTCAAGAGCTGACGCGTTGGCGAATGCCAGTATTATTTTGTCTCGTTGGGACGGCTCACTTTCTCCCACACACATCAATTCATTGGGCGAGGCGAGTGCTTCCTCCATCTCATTGTTGTTCAGATCGTGACTTGTACTTCTAACGGCCGCGCTGTGTTCACGTCTATTTGTTTTTTGGAAGCAGTTGTCTTCCATGGGCGCGGCATTGCTATCGACCTTTTCAACTGCTGCGTTGATAGTGGCGGGAAAAGTGATGGGCGAAGCAAACACCACCAAAGTGCACACAATCGTATCTCTTATGTTGACATTCATAACGTCGCTCATTTTGTTGATGATATCGCAGACGATACTGAACGCCTTGCGTACAATGTCAATGTCGGGTTCTTGAGCTGCTTGGGCCAGCACACTCAGCAGTCTGGTCCAACCTGAGCGTATTCGATTGAACTGCACTTTGATGATCTGTTCCACCGACTTCAGTATCAATTCTTTGATGGTTTTCGAGGGGTTTCTGGAGAAGATGTCTTCGAAAGGTTTTAGGAACTCTTTTTGGAAGTGGAAATTTTCCAGTTCATCCTTCTCCAGGAATTGAAGTGCCAACTGCCTCAACGAGACGATGCAGAGTGAGGCGATGTCCTCGTCCTCTACGCAACCCACGAGGTTGAAGTATCTACGTAGAATTCGCCAAACCTTGCTCCACGAAATTCTAATACGATCCATGTTGTAGTGAGCGATTTCCACAATCTTATTGAGCATGTAGGTTCTCGAGCTGTTTTGAGCTTTGATCTCGTTTACTGAGACACGACACAGGTTCTTCACAAAAATCACTACAGAGCACCACTTAGTGGGGGTTTTTAGTCGAGTAAGTACCTATCGATTCGTCGTCGAGGTGTTTGGTGTTGGTGAAAATCTTGTCCACTGAAATCAGAATGCTTTGGGATATGGTTTCGAGAATGCTATCAGAGACATTCGTGAAATTGTCTAAACGAACTAACATACTAACAGCACAACTAAAGACAATGTTCATCCAGTTAGATCAAAGTTAAATGCCGCGAATAAAGGTTGACGAAGAGCAAAAGTTCGTTAAAAAGAATGAAAATTTTAGTGTTTAGGAAAAGAGACGGCGAAGCAAGTGTGCGTGTGAAATTACTTGAATCTGGCCTATATGACGTCAAACTTGACGTAATGGACTTCAAAGTGATAGGTTGGTTGGCTCCGTTTGTCAGTTTTATCTGTTGTGGTTTACCTTTCGTGTTTTCTCTATCACTCATCGTTTGGTTGTTGGAGATGTTGGCCAACGTCTGAACAAGGTCCAAGTTTGATATGACAGAGAGAATCTACATTTGTCGAATTATAGCCCACGACAAAAGCTGCTTCATAATAGATACATCAAACCAGTTGTCATTGATGTAATTTCCGTCCTCGCTGGCGACAGTCAAAACGGCGCGAATGGCGTCGATGTGTTTGTTCTTCATTTCATTGAGGATCGAGCCGGTCGACAGGTTGGTGAAATTGATCAATGACTTGAGGAAGGCATCCAACGCGAACTAGAAGGCAGTTCAGTCGTTTCCACGCGCCATCAATTCAATTACATGGTCTCCTAGCAGAGCAGAGACACGAATGGCGATCCGAACTCCCGATATCGGCGCATAGAGCAGATTCAAGTCGGAAATCTTGTTGATGGTGACAGAGAAGCTCACCAAGCACTGTTTCCATATGCACTAACAGAGATACATTCAATTTAAAAGTTTCACGCAGTTTTGAGTAAAATCTAAGAGGCAGCGCAACCATTCGTTCAATTGAAACATGTTGTAGATTGACATGTAACCAAAAATGAAAGCCTACTTGAAAAATCGAACCAACCACAGCCTCATGCGGAATGTCGATAATCGAATGCGACTCTTCAGACCGATTTATGGATTCCTCCAATTGTTTGATGGTTGACTCGGAAATGGTGGACATCTTGAAATCGTTTCTACCCTCTAACACACACACACACACGCATCAAGTCTACCAACTCCTCCATTAAAATCACTTTTGGCAAACGACGCCTTCAAGTCGATGGGCTTTTCCTTGATGGAGTTGTAGATTCCCGTGAGAAAGTCTAAGGGCAAATCTTCCCCGTCGTTCACATTGGCGTTCATGTTGGCGTACTGCTCCAGCGTGATTTTGTTTTTGATGTGCGAGTTGTGCAAGTCGGTTGTCAGCATGATAATTGAATAGGCCAAGATGTAGGCGACATCGGCAGAAGCGAATAGTTTTTGGCTAAAGCGCGCATTTACAATCCACACATTGGCCGCCGAATTTCCAAAAATCACCTTGGGTTTTGAATGAAAAAATGCCCAGCAAACTTTTCCATTATTCTGTCGATCTTTTGAGCCTCGCCAGGCAGCCAAAAGTTGGATAGCATGATACGGAGACAGTCCAGGAAGCTTTTCTCCCTAAATTCAAAGTTCTCCACGTAGGCGTACATCACTTGCAGGGCGTCTCTAAATGCGTGAATGGCTAAGCTAGACCAAAGAGGGCAGGTGTAAGTGTGTTACTCGTCAGGCTCGCCAAGAAAGTTTCCGATTTGAATGCGAGACAGTTTGTTTGTTTCCAGCAGAAACTTGGCCACATCGGCAGGGTTATCGTTGATCACACCACTCGACTTGAGAAATCTCAAGCCGCGTATGGGGTTCTCGTTGAACAGGTCAATGCCGTTGTCCAAAATGCTCTTCTTTTCCTTGGCCGCCAAGAAGGACTGCGACACGCTGCTACTACTACCCATACCATTGGTCTTATTCTTGTTGTTGTGGTCGTCAGTGGCGACGTTGTCTGACCCATTAGCTAAGTCTAGACTAAGTTACGCCGAACAACATGTCGTTACTTAGAACGGGCGGTAGTTGGCGATTTTTCTTCCAACACTTTTCCGAAGACAAATTCAACTGCCAGAAAACCACAACCAAACACTCCAACGACATGTTGCAGCACTGCACATGGACGTCTCGCGGCTTGATGTCGTCATCCACTTGTTTGGCTTGTTTGGACAGTGCGTTGATCAACGTCTCAAACACGTTGTAGCATCGCTTGTCGCAATCAAAGTTCACGTACAAGTAGCAGATGATGTCCATATTTCGGAGGAGACTTCTCAGCGAATCCAAAATCACCAGTTTGTTGGGGAGCATGGTGTTGCTTCGAATCAACGAAATTATGACGTTGTTGAAGTAGATTTCGATTTGGTGCTTGATGTACTTTCTGAATTTGGTGAGGATCACCGAAAATATGCTCAAACAGACGGTAAACACCCATCGTTGCGGCAGAGAGATCACTTTCATCAGCAGCAAATAGATCTCCTCCTTGATGTACTGCACAAAAAGATTGTGGTTGGAGCATCTGGGGCCGCACAAATTCAGCATGTGGCGAATGTAGCTGAGCGAGGCCAACAGCATGCGATGGGTCACTTGTCTAGTATGGAGATTAGATTGCGCTTGCATTGCGTATATTAAGTAGTTAATTAAATATGTATTGTCGACTATCATCATCACCATCGTTGTAGTAGTAGTAGTAGTAGTTAAAGTTTAGTGTTTGTTCCTGGAGGTCACTGCAGGGGGGATATTTGCGAAAATGTGTGATTAACATATTTTTGAGATACTGCAGGTCATAATTGTTTTAACTTTAAAGAAACAGCATTGATCTTCACCCTTTTAATGAGTATGAGGTTTTAGGTAAATTTGCATATTTATCTAGTATACATTTTTAGTTGGAGGTCGTGCGGGCTGTAAAAGTTACTGTAGATCTAATACTTTTTTAGAAATATTAAACGAACGCAAAAAATCATGAATTGAGCAGCAATGTGACTTGAAGTTTTATCTCAAACAAGCATTGCATAAATTGAACAATTAAATAATCGTTAAAACTACTAAATGAATCGGAATTGTCTATAGTTTTCAGCAGAATTAAGTAGCTGGCTCATTCACACCAAAACGACTACTTTCGTGCGAAAGGTTTCATTACAAATTAAAAAAATTATAAGTTTGAACATTTCGCCTAATTTTCTTTGCAAATTTCCGCATCAAAGTATTGTTGAGATTCCCTTGAAATGAATTCTTTAAAGTTGCGACCAAAAATACATGGTTGTTGAACTTGACCTAGACGTCTGAGGATTTGCAAAATATGCGTTGCAAACAACAAACGAATTTTAATATAACATTTAAATAACAGTACGCAGTGGCATTTGCAGACAACCTTAATCCTATAAAATGGCGCCAACGAATAAACACTGTTGTAGTTAGGTTGGTGAAGATGAATTGCGGCAATGGAATACTCTCCCAACAGTAAAACTTCAAAATTACAACAAGCACGAAACACACTTATATGCGCACTGACTGAAGGAGATAAATTGTGTAGTTTTTACGAATAACTCACCCATTCGAACTCTATTTGGTGGTTATACCAAACAATATTACAATTCTTGCACAATGAATATAGAGAGATAAGAAAAGAGTATAACACAATTTTAAGTTTCAAGAAAATACTGTCGTCAAACGATTAAACAATAGCAAAAGAATATTCAATGCTGTGGTAGCTAGCAAGGTAGAAACGTTGAATTTTAATTGTTACAGTCGTTTGATTAAAGATGGAAATTTGAAGTAAACGAGCTTAATAGTGAACCGAATTACGCGCTGTACATGGAGTTGCAAACGTCGTTGTAAAAACTCATCACAGTCCTGTCCAGCAGGATCAACAGATTGTAGGCGTCCTTGGTGTACTCGTCTTCGAAAACCAAGCTCTCGATTTCCTGCTGAGAGAGACTAGTGGACTGCTTGGATTCGCGGTTTCCCGCCTCCTCGCTGGTCACAGAACCTTCAAAGTGGGTGGAGTTGGGTTCGAGGTTTGGGTCCTTTTTGAACTCTTCTTGGTAGACATTCGACGTGGGTTCGTACTTGGGCGATATCTTGGTCATCTCGAACTTGTCATCGCTGTGTATGAAGTCGACGGTGGTGGTTGGGTGGTTATCGTAGTTGGACTCTTTGTTTTGGTCTTGTGGTAGGAATTGCTACAACAAACTCATCAATATATCAAAGTTTTATAGGTAGTTAATAACAACAACAATAATAATAATGATGGTGATGATGATGATGATAGTAACAGCTGGAAAATACATCAACAGAGTCAAGAGTTGCATCCGCAGAATCGCCGACAAAACGATACTTTTTGCCCTCCACCCTGTGCATCAAGACGCCGATGATTTGAAGAATGGCGGCATTGGCCACCACCTCGTTGAGGTTTTGTTTTGAGGAGTACTGTCTCAGAATAGAGAATATATTGGAGAAGAGCGTTAGAAAGCCCCGACCATGCATCTTCAGCGTTTCATTGACCATTAGCGCTTGAATGAACTATTTGAAAGTGAATTCAAGCACAGATCCCCCCGCTAACAACTTTGATTATTTCCACGTATTGGCTCATGTAGGTCATGGACTTGACCACGTACAAGTCAGGGATTCGCGCCAACATCTCCTTAATGTCGACGTTGACCTCGGTCGCGGGGCAAAAAACCTGGAACGTTCCATCGCCGAAGAAATCGGCCGCTATCAATGCCTAATTTGAATCAACACCTTACACGCTCAGCACCCATCTACGTACATGCAAGCTGTTGACAAACAATCCGCATAGCTGGGGCGGGATAGTGAATTTGAAAACCAGCATCAAAGTGTCCATTACGGTTTTCATGTCGTTAGTTTTGGAAAAGTTGATGTCTCTTCAATGAGTTCGAGTTATTAATGCATTGTTGTTAGTGTGGAGGTGAAAGTGAATTTTACGAGTGCTACTTACTTCAACTGATCCGAGTCCCATCTTATTATAATTTCTACACGAGTGAATCACTATTATAGACCATGCATTGTGTGTGTACATACCGTAGGCTTTGCTGTAGGCTGTCAGCAACGGCGCAAACTTTCGCCCTTTCACACTGCCGTCGTTTATGGCTGTCTTGAAAAAATTCTCCAAGGTCAGATGTGCTAGATTCTTCATCGCGAAAAGGGTGTTTCTTCGCAGTTTAAAGACGGTCGAACGTGACACCTAATTCCTCTTATTAGTAAGACGAAGTCACTCGTCGCTTATTATTAACTTTGTTTGACGGTCGGTCGGCTTTCTCACTAAACAGTGCTCGTCGTCGAATTGGCTTTTTAAAGCACCACCAGTTAAATTTATGTGTGTACGCATTGACATTCGCTTCACACAACCACTCACTCGCTCAATGCATTTGCGACCTCCTTTTTAACCGAGCGACACACTGCCACTGCACGCATTTACAGTAATGCTATTGATTACAATATTTGCCTAGAGCTTCAATTGTTTCTACTCTACTGGTTGTTTAACAACTACTCCAACCTTCAACTACCACCTGAAATCGCTCACAATGTGCAAATATTTCGGCTCTAAAGTGACAGGGCATAACTGAGGCGCTTTCGCCAACCAATAAATCACTTGAAGTGTAGAGGCATCGATTCGTGGGGTTCAACTGTTAAATTTACTCAATTGCGTCACATCAATCGAACAAAAGGCCCAGAGGTGTGAATATACGCTCTTTGTTGTGTGGTCCATTGCAAACTCAATTCAACCATAGAATTCTCATTCTTTCACTTCAAACTGCGTAATTAAACAAAAGCTTAGTAATCTACCAGCAACTAATGTCTCGACCAAAAACAATTTAACATCCCATGCGCCTGCGCACGTGTGTGGATAAATTTCGAAGCTTTTGCTGCCAACTCAACACAGCGTATTCAGTTCTAACAAATTAATCAATGATTTTATTTATTCGGGGTTTTTAATATTTCAAGTAAACTTTCGTACAACTAACGTGGTCAATTTTCTCGATTCGACGTGGAAATTCCAATTGAAATCGCTAATAAATGATTAAATCGATAGATCTACTATAGATCAAAGAGAATGGTGTCATTTTGTGAGTGTGTCAGCAAGTACGCATGTCCGAAAATTGTTTTTCTTATGCGCACACTTCACAACACTTCTGATATAACTAAAACTGATATGACATTTTTAAATTCCGTTCGATCTAATTGAACGCTTCCCACTACGTTTTAACGCATTAGTGTTGGTTTAGTTTTAAAATATAATCCGATTATAAAGTTAAATATATGTTAATCCCCAATTTGCGCCGATGTGTGCTGCGTTTAGATTAAGAGTATTGGACGCTGTGAATAAATTGCATTGATATAATTTGTTGGTTCAACAATTTAAGTATTGTTCGCATGTAAGAGCCAATTGCGGCCCAAATGTTATAGTACTAAAATGAAAGTTCCCTCATATTTGTTGTACCTTTGAAATTTGTAGTCGAGTCAATGATCAAACAATCCGAATAAACCTTAGAGAGCTACTTCAATATTTATGATTGAATAGTTGTTTATTAGAAAATGTTTAACATTAACCTTTTGTACAAATGTTATTGATCAATTCGCTTCTTTTAAACTCAATCAACAAATCCATCAGCTTCATTAATGTCGGGTTATTTTACACTATTCTAGGTATCTTTACATTAGGTTATTAGAATAAACAACTTTCACATTAACCAAACTAATAAATGGTTTGCCAACAAGTGATATACATCATTGAACTGGTGAAATGACCCTGAAATTAGCAAGTCAGGAATTACGTTTTACAATTTGTTTAAAAAATGCGCGGGAAAACACTCCATAGGATGTAATAAAATTGTTAATAGAATTTTCACTTAGACGCTCTCCTAAGCAAAGATAAACTTTAGCCCTAGTTGATTACAAAAGCTACTATAATTGACTTTGTTTTACAACAACAACAAAATGCCGTTTAAATTCATTCTCACTCAATGTTCAACCAAACTAATATAGTTAAAAACGACACACCAAAAAATATAGAACAAAAACAGGGGTCAGCAGATAACACAAGAAGCGTCATGCCATCCACTTGGACCTTTCACGCTCGTCCAAACTCTTCCACCGCTGAATGGCGCTCTTCATGACAATGCGATCGTCCAATTCCTGGTGGTTGTCGCTTTTGAGTTCGTCGACAATGAGTTCCTTGACGTTGTTTAACCAACTTTTGAATCCCTCTCCACTCTTGCTGGTTTGGTTGTTGGCGCTGCGCGTTGGTTGCTTTAGAGTAGGTGGTGCGTCGTTGTTTTCGTTGGCTAAAGACAACTACCACACAGGTTCAACTGAAAATGTACAGTAGTTTCCAGCCGGCAAAGTGGGTGGTTTATGGAGATCCTTCAGCTGTCCAACTAACAACTTGAGTCCCTTGTGGTTGCAGTAATCAATCGCGTCGTTGATCTACCACCCCACAAAATTAACCACCAAAAGTCGTGTTAAAGTACGAATTTCTTCACTCGCACCATGTGGCATATCTCCAGAGCTTGGTCCAGTTTTTGGTTTATGCAGCAAAACTACACGACTTTAACAACCACACTTTCCAAACAATCGGCCTACAGCAAACAACTTGAAGTAGCTTTTCAGTTGCGACGAGCTGAATTCCTTTAGTGCTGTGGGTTTCCAACTGCAGTGTGTTTCCAGGGTAATTGATTGGAGGTATTGTTCCTGCAGTCGGCGAAACCACGTTACATTAGTATTCAGAAAGTACAACACAAATGAAAAATTGAGCATAAATATTAGGAGAGTGGTTGAAAGCGTACTTGAAGCGCATGGAACTGCGACAAACTCGTTGTATTGAGCTCGTTATTTGAGTAGAGCAAAGTGAACTTTTTAGTAGTGGGTTCAATGTCGTCGGAAGGTCGTGGGAAATCCGCGTGTTTCCCATGCACAACGCACCTAGAAGTGAGAATTCGCATCTTTGGCGGAAAACAAGCAAACCTAATTGAGTGGTCGTTGGAGTCGTTCACTGCTATGACGTTGACGTTATTGGCCGCAGAAAACTAAAACGGACGATTAACAGCTGTCAAATTAATGTTACATCCGGAGAGCTGAAATCAATCCGGAAAGGGACCCAGTTGATTGTCTTGTAGTGCACTGAAGAAATGCAACCTTTGTACACTTGAAAGTTGGAGTCCACAATGTAGGGGGTGTGGTTGGCGCTGAATCTATTTAATGCATTTATACACCCTTGCATATCCAAACAAATCAAATACCCACACCACACAACTTTGGCGCAATTCAAACCGCCACTTGAAGGCGCCAACATGGGCAAGAGCAAATCGCTGTCGATGAAGAACGGCTGAAGAACATCCACCACGTTGATTAGGCGGACGGAGACGCACAACATTTTTATTGACGGCTCCGAACTGGCTTGTGTGGACCGATGCATCACCAACAAAACGGAATCCCACTTGCAGGAGAGACAGATCAGTTGCGACGGCAACTGCATTTGGTTCAGAAACAGGCCGGTTTTCGAGTAGATTCGCAACTGATGCAGTGAAGTGACGACTGCGACGATTCCCCAGTTATTGTCGGTGCCACTGCAACTGATCGCCTATTCAATGTTAAACTTGATTTGTTGATGAGTAGCGCACGGTGAGTTGGATGTTGGAGTCAAATTCGACAGTCCACTCGTTTTGTTGGTCGTTGTCGGTGAAGTAGATGCAGTGGACTCTGCACAACAAAAATTATCGTTCATTTTGGCACGACTCGCGTCATATGTGTATTCAATAGAAAATTGACGCACTTGGGAACCAATTCGCTGTAGACGTGCCCCGAAAACGCCACAACAACCACCTCGCTCGACAGACACCCCATATCGTAGCAATTTTCGTCGTTGTCCAACATGAGACAATCGTGCTGGTGTATGTCGTGGAAAGAAACCTTGATGAACTTGGCGTTGTTCTCGCTGACGATGGACGCGATGTAGCCCACGCCGTTCCAGCACTAAAAACGATCACACCAGAACACCCCCACACAACACACTAACCAAGTAGGTGTCGTTTGAGAGAATCATGTTATGGGGTTTGAGCGCGTTGGGCTGAAAACTGGGCTGGACAACCGGCTCGTCCAACCTCAACATGTTCTCGTTGAGGTGGGTCTTTTCCAGAATGCTCTCTTCGAAGTTTTGCGATATCACTGGCATGGCGTCGTCCTACAGCTCCATTTCAAGTTGTTTTCCGTATACGCACGGTTGGTAGTTACGTCTTCGTTCATGTCGTGGTAAACGTCAACCGAAATGTCCTTGATGTGCGAATCAAACGGGCGAGTTGACTCATTATTGAATGACGACAAGTCAGGGAGCTCTTCGTCAAAAATTTCATCCAACATGAGATCGTTTTTAAAGTCGTCGTCGTCGTCGTCTGAATTGAAATCACCTCCCAATTTAACACAAGTAAACACTACCTTTTGGAGCATCCTCTATAAGGAATCATTAAAGGTGTGTAGATGGTAGAAAAGTACCTTCGACTTTAGTTGGCGAGTGTTGCTCTACACCGCGCTTTCTTGATTTGCGTCTCACCACTATCAAAGGTTCGTCTACTTCCTCGTCGTTTTCGTCAATGGCCAGCGTTTCGATGAGTCGTTGGTTGATGGAGGATTCGGTCGCAACGTCAGAGGGAATGATCGAGACTGGGTTGTTAACCAACGCATTGTCTTGGTCGGTAAATAGCTACAAATTGTTAGCATAGTTTGATGATTTTAAACCAACCTCGTCTACGACATTTAGTACGCAGAGCAAATTCTAATGAATGTTCATTTCGTTTACTGGTATATCGTTACGTTCGTGGTGGTGAAGACGAGCTTTGAATCCAACAGGCAGCTGTGCAAAGGGGTGCACTGGAACGAATTTCTAAGTGTTCAACACGGTTATCATTGCTTTTTACACTTTATTTAATTGCTTTTCATTATTACAACTTTGACACAACATTTGTTGGATTGAAGCATTTTTTTAATTATGGCTATGTCTATGCCAACACATTGTTAACAAACGCTATAAAATATAAAGAAAAGAAGTTTCAAATACAATAATCTTTTGCGACTTTGTCAATGAAAGCGAAACCACAACTTTTTAAAAAGATTATTCGAATAAATGTTTTCAACTGATTCGCACATTATTTAATCACTGAAACGCGTTAATTTTAAAGAAATTGAACACCGTTTTTAAAATTAATCCTAAATAATCCGGATCGGCAGTCTTAAGGAAAGCTTCGTATAATACCGCTAAGTATTTAAGCGCCAATGAGCGACTCTAACCTACGGCGACGAGACACGACCATCTGGTGGTGAGTTTATAATTTTTATTCGGATTATCTAATTCGGATAAAGATATATAACGTGAATTTTTATAGCCTCTACATTGAGTTGAAGTGTATTTGCTTGGTGTTTATTGTTAAACTATTGCAAAAACTTAAGGAAAACATTGCAAATTGCTGCCCTGAATGCGCAATATACATCCTGCATGTGAGGATGAGTATCACTGTTTTAGATGGGCCTTTAAATGGTCATTTTCTCAATGAGAGTTTTTCCGATGTCACTCGAACGAAATTAATGCGGATTATAGAAACAATGTGACGTTTTTCTTCAAAAGTTCTTAACTTGGAATTTGTTCATAATTACCTAAAAGTTTAATATTTTTTTAAATTGATGTAGCTAGTTGTGTGGTGTTTTTCGCCTCATACGACGTTTTGTCGTTGTTAGAGGTTTATAGTTCAACTGATTATTGAGCATTAGATCAGTTTTTAAATTTATCAAATCGGCTGAATTGTATTGGTAGAAATCGCTAGTACGGTTGTTAAATCGGTCATAAATTATATCAGTGTAAGAAATGAGGTACAATATGGCGAGAGATCGGAAGTCATTCTGCACGTCGAAAAAATGCAAAAAGCGGTCCGTGGAGCTGAACACAATCAGATGCTTCCCATCGTTGTCGAAGTAGCTCTTCATAAAGCTCTACATTCGCATCACATAAATTTTCCAACTGACACCAAAATCACATTGAACTTTGAGTGCTCGGAATAGGCGGAGACCTTCATTGCATTCAAGTCGCAGAGTACAACGCGATTGCCGGCATGTGCACACACCATCTAAACAATATCACTCTTCAAATTTCGAATGTTGGCTACATTTATGTGAGCATTGTAGGAGATGGAAATGAAACTGTGGACACTTTTATTTCTAAAAAATCAGTCACACATCTGTGTGGACAACAACCATCTACAGGAGATCGGCAGTGTAGTTGTAGTCTAGGGATAACGTTTGGTGCAATTTCTAAGTAACACCGTTTACAATCGAGCTCATTCACGGAGTACTTGTTGTTCTTTGCAGTTCCAAAGGTGCAGTTGTCCGTGAGCATTGAGACTGATCTAACGTTGACAAGCGTGACTTTGGCCAATAACTTCAAAAATAATACCAGCAACTCGCAAGAATCCTTCCAAGCGACCGCTACCACAGGACAACTGTCATTCAGAATGACTTGGCTATCTTCTTCGCTGCCCAAATAACAAATCTTAATTCTGCGATCGCTACTATAAGTTGAATTCAAATTCAACAACACGTCAAACTTGGATCCGATAGCTAGAACGTCGTTTGAGCTGTCCAACTCCATGCAACTGATGCTTTGTTGAAATTTAGTTAAGGTATAGACCAATTTATGCTAACACAACTCAACCAACAAACGTAGTACTAATCAACTACTTCAACAGTATCGTAAACTTTGACTTCATTGTCATCTTGAAAGACCACAAAAATATTGTTGCACTAGCAACAATAGTCCAATTAATCAACTCAAATAGAAGGTACGTTGGTCCGTATGAGTGAGACCTTTTGCTCCAACTTGAAGGAGCCAGTCGCATTCAGCTCTTGGTTGTTGGCCACTGAATACACTTGGATTGTTCCATCCTTATTGCACAAAAGAACCCTTGGGAACGTTGTAGGATGCACAGATGGTTCATTGTCTATGTTATTACTGTTGTTGGTGGTCTTTGTTGATGTACGGGGTCACAATCCCACAATCGTTTACTCTACAGAATCTCAAGTGGTCCATGCGGGTTTGGTTTGGCGCATGTTTTGGCGCAATCTCTATTTTTGCAATTTTTGAATTTTTCACTTATTTTTAAAATCGACTGTCTTTCAACAATACCGAATTTTTTTATTAAAATTTATGACGGTTTGGAATTTTTTGCGTTTCAATGCAATTTTTATTATACACCATACGAAAGTGTAAGTAGCGCGAGTGATATTCTCGAATTTTTCAGTGAGTTAATGAACTAAAAATTTTCTCCAATTTAGTTGAGGAGGAAAATTAAATGTTATCATTGGAAGTACTAAATTAATGGCCCACGAATGGCCGCGATTTGCTATTTGAGTTAAACCGCTTTACGACACCTTTGAGAAATCTCCGCGACTCAAGTTAGTTGATTCGACTGAGCGAAAAATTCAGCCTCACTTCTACAGATACGAAGGACGGCATGACGGAGAACAGACCGATTTATTTGCTGGAGTTTTTCGGCGTGAGTGCAAGTACGGACGACCAGGTTTTACTCAGCAAGGTGGATGGTTATGCGGCTCCAGGAGAAATGCTGGCGTTGATGGGGCCAGTAGGTAACAGAAAATAAATCTCTCAACCACTCTTGAATCCAATTTCTTTCTCACTGAAATAGCTTTAATCGATTTTATCTTTGTAGCTTAATAACTCTGTGTTGCTTTTCAACCCAACTTTAAGTACAACTTTTAATGCCGTTATCCAATAAGGAGCTGGGAAAACTACTCTCCTAAACCTGTTGAGCCACAGACGAAGACTGACCTTCTCGTTCGAGGTGGAAGGCCAAATAATGCTTAACCGTAAACCCCTAGGCAAGTGCCACCATTTGGACATTGGCTATGTGATGCAGGACGACATTCTTTTCCCCAGAATGACGCTGCGGGATACCATGCGAGTAATACTTGAAGTGCGCATATATATTCAAACTTTTAGTTTTATGCGGCGATTCGGCTGCCCGACCACATGAGCAGGAAGGAAAAAATGAAAAAGGTATTCCTACCGGCGTGGGTGCGTTAAGAGCTTTTAAGGCCACTGAGGTGATTGGTTTGGTTGGGTTGTCCAGCAATCTAGACACTGGTACATGCTCATTTTGCTATATCGCTGATTTGAGGTAGTTATCGGTGGGGGAATCGTGCGCGGTCTTTCTGGAGGTAATTTGGTGTTTGCATTATGTTTGTCACTTGTAACAGTGATAATACAACAATTATACACTCAGCTGTTGAAACATTTTCAACTCGATTATTAATTAATCGCAAGTTTAAATATTGTGCTGAAACTTTTTATATGCATAATTATATCACTTGTCATGCCCACAAAAAACCTGAATGTCATATCTGAGTTGAGAATTTTTAATTTGACGTATACATGCGCACGCATATTTATTTTAATTAATGTTTAAATGGGATAATATTGAAAGACTGTTACATTTAAAATTGTATTTAGTTACATTGGTTGTTGTGTAATATTTGTGGAAATTGCTGTGTTTTAATGACTAGTAAAAAGGCTAGAATCTGTGGTTGTTCGTATGTAAAGGCATACAGCTAGCTATTTGCTAGTATATGATCAATTGATAGCGATATTTTTTTCGAACTGC
This sequence comes from Merluccius productus, assembly GCA_027122695.1. NCBI lineage: Eukaryota > Metazoa > Chordata > Actinopteri > Gadiformes > Merlucciidae > Merluccius > Merluccius productus. The sequence goes on along the minus strand of JAOPJI010077211.1, from coordinate 8,246 downwards.
TACAAATATGTGTAGTAGGTGTGTTCTGCGAAACTGCAATTTTTTCTTAATTTTATTGACAAACTGATTAAGGAAATACCGTGAAATGTACATCAGCAGAAAGTAAAACAATCAATGCACATTCATAACCTATTTATACTCAATTGCCGTGATAAAATATACAAGGATTTAATGACACTCGGTTTATGACTGACATGAGTGACATGGTGTGTTTTAGGGGAACGCAAGAGAGTGAGCGTTGCCATCGAATTGCTGACAAATCCATCCATTTTATTTCTCGATGTGACTAAACACATTCAACTTTGACCACTCCACATACTTTCATTAGGAACCCACGTCCGGCCTAGACTCGAGTATTGCGTATTCGTTGATCAAACTTGTGAGAACTCTCGCCACCACTCACCAACTCACTGTGGTGTGTTCTATACACCAGCCGAATAGTCAGATATTTGCTCTTTTCGACAACCTTCTTTTGCTGTGTCATGGAAAGGTAGTTTTTAAATAAAATATAACTCACGTTAAGTCAGTTGTATGTGGTGTACAAATATTTGTGCAACTTGTTTGTTCGATAAAATTTAAACTAGTTACTTTGTGGAAATGTTCACTTTTTTTATGTGGAATGTCGTAGTATAATAAAAACGGTCATAATAGCCGGCTAATGCATGCGTTTGTTAGTGTTTAATTGGAATTTGCTCGTTAAATAACACCATATTGTGTGAAATAAAATTCAACTTTCAGCCATATTACTTTGGCACTACCAGCAATTTGACCAACTACTTCGAACAGTCAGGCCTCCCAGTGCCAAGAGGCTGGAACATTTCCGACTACGCTAGTAATCGTTAGGATGAATCGAGTTTAAAATTGTACTCTAGTTGACGTTATTCAAAAAGAAAAAGGCACGTTGGTCACACTATTTGCCAATTATCAAAATCTCTGCGACCCGCACGTCAAAAATTACTCAGTAAAGTCGAATGTGAAGCTTTGACATTAAAATATTCAAGTGGTACCATCTTGAAACCACCCAACAACCGAGCGATTTTGAGATCGACTCCAGTGACAACACCGCAGACAAAAAAGCCAAAAAGAAACGCCAGAAGAAGACCAAGCGACGAAAATACATGACTTCGTTTAAAACCCAATTTTGCACGCTGCTCAGGCGATCATTCTTCAATTCAATATCGCAATACTGGACCATTCTCAATTTTGTCGAAGTAACCCAACATGGTTATACAATTCACGCGCCACTTAGAACATCCTTTTGGGCATTTTAATTTCTACTGTGTGGTCATTCACGCCTTTCGACACTGTCCACTTCGTGTCTCTGACAGGCTTGGTTCATAACAAAGAGTAGCTGTTTTAATGCGTGCTTAGGTTTTCTTCGCCTGCTCCACGGTTGTTCTGCAGCCGCTGTACTCGTTCCTTTTTGGCGGTAAAATCTAACTTGAAAAGTTGCCAAACGCGATTTTCGTATAGTGCCCAAGGATGCCATTATCATCATTCGAGAGACTATGTCCCACAACTACAGTCTGTTCGCCTACTTTGTCACCAAACAGTTCGCTGAGATACCCATTCTATTGTCACGCCCACTGATCGTATTGACCATATTCTATTGGTTGGTAGGCTTCAAAGGTTTCCAAGCTTATCTGCTGACCTATCTCATTTTGTCGTTGGTCTCGTTAGTTGGCTACGTAATCAACCAATATATCGCCCCATAAATTCATCTCTTTGTTAAGATTGTAGCTGTGGGGTTGGGCTGCACCGGGTTGAGTCAACGCGAAACCATCTCACTCACTCTCATCTATCTCATTTTGGCCATTGCATTCGGCGGATTTTTTTCCAGGAGTGCTCCGAAGTTTATGAAATGGGCTCGCTTCTTATCGCCCATATATCACGGCTACTGTCTGTTGTTCCATATCCACTTCAACTACCACAACGGAATAAAGTAACTTCAATGGCTGTGTATTCAGTTGAGCTGGAAAAGGTGCTCGTCAAAAGAAAACACAGGTTTTCAGGAATGTGTTGATGGCGAGGGGCGCGTAAGCATGAAATCACTGCTCGCTTTCGAAGATATCACGGTGCCTACGTACACTCATGTCGTCGCGCTTATTGGGTATCTGCTGATTGTCGAAGTGGCGACGTACTTTATGTTGGTTCGGAGTTTGGGTCCAAGGAAAAGAAGCAACGTGTGCAGAATCAACATTTTGAAAAACAAAAAATATTTCGAAGATTGCGTCTAACTTCTACATCTAGTGTTGCCCATTTTTTCAAGATTAAATATAGTCTTTTGAAGCTTTGGTTTTTTGTGATCGATTCAACGTTGTCTTACCACTGTTGAACCTTGATTGTTTATTTATTCCCACGGAAAATGTGTTACAACCATTTTGCATCAATCAATAATAATTAGTTTATATTTTGCAAATGCATAAAGTTTTACCACCAAATTTGATTGATAACAAAAAGTGCCATCGCTAATGAATGATTTGTTGCATCGAATAGACACTTCCTTTTAGAACACTGTCTGTGTTGTGTCCTACTCTCCCTGGTAAATACGACTCAGTCGTAAACTTTAATTAGAACTAGCTGCGGTAGTTAAATGCGAAAGTGTGAAATCCGTAGCATTTGAAGAGGGTCCATGCTCATGAACAATAATCTTCAAAGCGGTACGCATGCGTCACATAACAAACTTGATTAACCGAAACAAAAATGGCCGGTCCCGATTTTTTGGAGATAACCGAGGTTCGACCGTGCTTACTTCAGAGGAGTTGAAATGATAAAACAAGTTGAAATTAAAGCTAAATCTATTATCCGTGCACATACTAAAATGCCAAGGGATTAAACAAAGAATTAGAAATATTCGTAATAACGGGTAGGTAACACATCAGCACAAGAACAACAAGAAGTTCCATATCAACAGCGATCCTAAAGCTTTGGACGCAAAATTTGGTTACCCACATCAGATTTAAATTGTACCGGAAAACAACGAGTTCTTTCGAAGTGAACGTCGTGCATCACATAAATCAATTCACTCGCCTAACACCTCCGTAGTATTAGGTTGCAATCGGTGTGCGTGAATAAAAACGTTCGCATCATTGCTGCGTAAATTTGGTTGGAAACAATAAATCTCTCTCATACCTCACCACTTGAGTCATTGTGAAGTGACTAAAGTGGGGTTGACGAGCATTGTGTACCCAGCACAAATCACGCCAAGGCGTCACATACGAATACCATGTCAATTTAGTGTTAGATAGTGTTGGATTTTGTGGATAATCCATTTTATTGAATGGATTCACGCAGCATTGTACGTTTAAATCCGCAATAACGAAAGTTGTGTGTTATCAGATAATACCTTAGCATACCCAACTTGCAACGCAACCCAATAAAATCGTCCTCAAACGTTATCTCATTAGAAACATAAACACGGATGCAGTCAGCTACAATGGTCGTTATTGCGATAATATTATATGGATATCACGCGCAAGCTTGCGCGAAGGAGATAACAATTAATCGCGTTGAAGCGTTACAGAACTAAAATTGGAGTTTCGCCGAGAGCTAACTTGAGTGCAACACATTTAGCATACCTACATCTAAGGTATCAAATATTGACGATGGTCACCTAGATTTCACCACATAACGTGGACATTTCATTTTCAACTGTGTGTTTCACGGTGCCCCATAATATAGCGATGATATTTAGGAATCAGTGAGTTTTTCAATAGTTGCAGTACTCCATACGACTAGCCGTCAACTGAGTGCCAATTTGCTGTTGTTCAGCATAACTCGAGTCCCATAACAACCACGACACGTTGATCATAGATGAAAAACGTAGATGAATCGCATGGAAATGTCGTTCCTGGCAATCACAACCACCAACCGAGAGAAGCGGATCATGCTTCTGAACCCAGTAATCACTCCAAACAAACACCCCAAGTCTCAATGAGCACGTCTCCCAGAGAGGATGGCACAAAACGCAACCCCCAAACTGTAGACACGGAACCCACCATCATCACTCAACAACATCGTGACTACAGTGAACCGTCTACAAATGTGGTATCCACTTCAACTGTGGGGGTGTCTCTACCTACCCCCCACTCAACTCAGTCCACGGCGACAACCAACACCTACAGCACATCTCAGATCGACCCCAATGATGATGCCGATGAAAGTGAAACTAAAGCCATCGAGAAGTCGCCCGAGGGCAGGTTTTTCAAATTCGACAAAGTCATTGGACGAGGCTCATTCAAAACCGTCTTCAAAGGACTGGACACTGAAACGGGCGTCGACGTTGCTTGGTGCGAACTCAATCAACGCAACATTCAGAAGGAAGAAGTGGAACGTTTTCGGGAAGAAGCCACCATGCTCAAGAAACTCGTCCATCCAAACATCGTGCGTTACTTTGATTTTTGGGAGTCCCGTCTCAACAATAAAGAAATCAAGTTGGTGTTGGTCACCGAGTTGTTGACTAGTGGCACCTTGAAAACCTTTATCAAAAGGTTTACTATAGTGAAAGAGAAAGTGCTCCAAAGTTGGGCTAGACAAATTCTACGCGGGCTTCATTTCCTCCACACCAGAAAACCCATTATCATCCACAGAGACTTGAAATGTGACAACATTTTCATCAACGGTGCTGACGGCAACTTGAAACTGGGCGATCTCGGGTTGGCCACCGTAAAAAATGCCTCGTACGCCAAAAGTGTCATCGGCACGCCCGAATTCATGGCCCCCGAAATGTACGACGAGTTGTACGATGAACGCATCGATATCTACGCCTTTGGGATGTGCATGCTGGAGTTGTCCACCGGCAAGTACCCCTACATGGAGTGTTCCAACCCCGCACAGATTTTCAGACGTGTCAGTTCGGGCATCAAACCCGAGTTGGTCAAGGAAGTGCACCATGAAGTGCTGCTCGACTTGATCAATGGATGCATTGATCCCGATAAGAACACTCGCTACAGTATGAAGCAACTGCTGTTGCATCCGTTCATTGTCAACGACGAGACCAAAGCGATGGCACAGTCTTGTGTGGAGAGACACATCAAGTCTGCGGATGCTCCAGCAAATAGTTCATCGCATGCCCAAGGTTCTGCCGTCAACAACACCCCCAATAACACGCCAACTAATAGCGTTACTCCAGCGGGGAAAAAAGATGAACCTCAAACTGCCAATCAAGTTGTTGTGACTGCCAACTCAAATTTACCCGTCCCCGTAGTGCAAGAGGCGTCAACAAACCAAAACGAAACTCCACCGACCCAACTGAGTGATTCACATGTACAACAAGGGCCGTTGAACCAACAAAAGTTGGGTTCAGTTCCACCATCTGTCAATCCACACCCATCTAATGAGACGGTCAATGAAAAGCCGAAAGTCGCGCAGAAAACCCCAGCAAAGTCTGCCGCAACTACTCAGTCTAGTAATTTTGCATTGATGTTTATAATTATATTTGTTTAATTTCCTGTATATTCGATGTTTACTTCATCAAGTGGGGTTGTTGATGAGAGAATATTGATTGTTTTTAGCACCCAAGAAAACACCACAGAAAAGTGGTGCTGCTGCTAAAGACGACGCGGTGTCTTCGACGAGTGGTGCCAGACCTATCTCCACTGTGCTCACGAACACCTTACCGCCTATCGTTGACCGTTCGCTTGCCGGAGTCGAGGTCAAAATCACACCTTTGGACAGATTGGCCGCCGAGTCACACCACACCAAATTCAACGAGAATGCCTTCAATATGATACTGTCCGTGGTGTACAATAACGCAATTCTACCTGCGACTGAGGAGTACCTGAACTCGGACAAGAAAAGCAGCATCAAAATCGAACTCGACCACAACGACTCGCCGCAAGTGTTGGCCAGTGAGCTCATTAAAAAAGGCTTGGTAGACCCAAAACTTGAAGTTGTCATTGTGAATACTGTGACGGAGGCAGTGCTGGCGTTGAAACAAACACCAAGAGAGGGCGAAAATGTGCCCCGCCAAGAAGTGCGAGTGACTTTAAACGTCGAACCTTCTCTCTCGCAATCCACCGAACCTATCAAGAATGATTCTCATACGGAAGCCTCCAAGAGGCTTCTGAAATCACGCTCGCTCCATGAACGTGGCGAAACATTGTCGGTCAACTCACAACAAACGGAATTCCAACGAAACGCCAAAAGTCTCTACTATTCGGGTGATCGTGCTCGTAATGCTGCATCCAAACAAATAGTTAGAGATGACCAAGAGTCCTCCAAGTCTCGCGAGTCTCCTAATTTAGCAAGTGATGCTGCCAATGCAACGAACCAACTAAATAAGAAGACCAATAACAAACAAATTGAACCGACGCTTAAAAATGCACAATATCCCGACTCCATACAGCTGTATTTGAAGATGGTCACTGACAATGAAGTTGCCGAGTCCATCCTCGAAAACAATCTGCATCGCATCACCTTTAGATTTGGCATTGGAGATGACTCGCCTGATGACATTGCCGACAAACTCATCAGTTGTAATTATGCCAACGAAGACAGAAGACAGTCTCTTGTTGAGGCGCTCACTCTTATTGTGAAGGAGGCTCAAGATGAAGCTCTGGCCGGCAATTTCGGCAAAGAAATCGCACCCTACATCATCCATGACATCATCGCTAGTGATGATGGCGAGAGTATTCCAGATCAGTCGCCACCCGCTGATCCTACTGAAAACACTCGTCGTAGGAAAAGTTCCCAACTCTCCATTGACTCTAACGTCAGTGCGACTAATGATTCCAATGCCAAAAATTCTCAATTTAGAGTTATTGAGCGATCTTACGAAAGTTTGCCAGTCGATGGTCCTGTTCATAAACTTATTAATGCGCCCAGTGATACCACTACAGCGACAGAGTCACGGCAAACTAACGAACAAGTATTTGTTGACAAGAAAGACGATGCCTTGTTCAGAAAAAATGGCCGATTCCAAATTAATCATATCAAAGAAGCATCCTCAAATGAATCCAACAATGAGGACGACGATACTTCGTCTTCGCTTAACAACCGATTTCGCATTAAAACTATCACTGATGAAAGTGTCGTGCTGAGTGATGTCAAGGAGGGTAATGCGGATGCTTTGTCTTCTGATTCCAGTGGTGGTAACATGTGTGACACCAATCCATTTAACAACGAATTGAATGTACCTGTGTCTGTTTGTGTTACTCCTAAACATGCGGAATACGACGAGGCCAGAGAACATGGCCTAGCACATGGTAATGTCGCTTCCATAAATACATTGCCCAATCCTTTGATCTCTAACAATGACCCACTTGCTGCTGATCAAAGTGCAGCCACAAATCCCTACGAGGAGCCCACTACTGTGTTGGATGTGTTCAATTCCCCCAATCACATACCCCATCCAATTCATGATAATAATTTTGGAAGGCTTAATGACTACGGCAGTAGTGATAATAATAGCTATGTTGACCCTTATTTGAACGAACTCAACCTCATAAAATCCTACGTTGCAGACGAGTTTCACAAGTTGTCGCAAATTTTCATGGAGAACATAGATAATTTTTCCAACAGACACCATTTGGCTAAAGTAACTTATCAATACAATTGTTGTATTAATTCAGATGTATGTTGTTAATGCGCTATTTCTTCTATAGATGGCTTCTTCAGAAACGTTAGAATCACTCAAGACTCTCATTGAGCTGTATTGTTGTATTCGATTCAGATAATAGTTGAAAATGTTTTAGGAAGCTTGAATCCATCTCCCATATTATCGAGATCTCCACTAGAGAGAATAAAATGAAGTTCGTAAGTGACTCCAATTCTGCCAGCAATCCGTTGTCGTACACGAAAAATGAGCATCTGAAGAATCTGTCAGCTGAAGGTTTGTTTTTTATTATTTTAAATTATTTACTATGCTTTAACTACGTAATTATTCGTCGTGTTTCTCTCATTCAATTACTTAGAGTCAGTATTCTTTTCAATTAACAATCTTGGTTCTTTAGTAATTAATGATACTTGGTTTTTTCTTCTCGATTTTGTAGTGAAATTTAATGCACTAATTGGCTCGGGCCAAACTCGCCCTTACCATGGTGATCGATTATTACTCCTTTTGTTTATTTTTAAACCTTTGAGTAACAGTAGGCGGTAGGTAATTGTTAACATCACTTATTTCATGGTAATTGATTATCATTATTTAATTATTCACTTTGTCTGTGTGTAATGAAATTCAAATACTTAATTGCTCTTATTATGTATTTTTATGGTGATTCATTGTCATTCACTTTGTCTGTGTGTAA
>JAOPJI010077080.1:0-20437 GCA_027122695.1 Merluccius productus | reverse complement strand
TCGTGAGAAGGGGGTGCGAGCTCACATATTTCCTCCGTAGGGGGTGCGAGGTGAAAAATGAGTAGGGAAGCGCTGGTTTAGAATTAAATTTACCGTAGCAATGCAATAGCCAGAGTGCCATGGAATAAAGCAAAAACCGCGCGCATTTCAAAAAATGATGGGAGTTAATCCATTAAGAATGTTTCTCGACTTTTGTTGTTTGTTCAATTGCTTTAAATTTGTCGACATTTCTATAAAAACGCGAACTATTGCATAAAATCATTCACGTAACGAAATGTGACATCGCTCCAGTAATTTCTCAAATAACGCAAAATATAGCAATTAGTGCAGCAGAGTAGTAGTAGTAGTGTAGTAAACGAGAGAGAGAGAGACGAATAACCTTCAATTGGGTCGTTATGGCAAGCCTATGGCCTTTATGAAGGCCTCTTCTGAGGGTTTGCGGCCCAAAAAGTCCACCAACATATCCATGCCATCCTATGAAGTTGTCACAAATACAAATAACTATTGTAGTAACGATGGTGTCAATTTAAAATAACGTCGAAATGAATTTCTGACAATTGCAATAAAAACGCGATCACCTTGGAACCACCAGGACTTAGTATGCACTTTCTGTAGAGCAGACCAGCCGTGGGGTCAATCGGGTTCTCCTTGAAATGAGTGGCATACATGTCGGCCGAATACACTTGACTCCACTGAATTTCAATACACACAACGCCCACAATGCACTCATTACCAAATAACCGTAGTATCGGGCGTCATAGCCACCAGATAGATGTCCGAAGGAAGCGCTGAAGTTGGTGCCCTCCATCGGCTTGATTCCCCAATATTTGGTCAACGCATCTTCGACCTCTTTCACACTGTCAATCTATGTGCGTTGAGTGCTGCAGGCAAAAGTGAAATCAATACGCGATCCTTGGAGTGCATGGATTGGTCAAGTTTGGAAAATGAAATCTATGCCAATAAATCATTCAAACACGTGTGTAGGTGGTGATCACTTGTCTCATATAGTAGTGAGCAGCGTTGGCCTTTTTGCTAGCAATGAGTAGATCAATGAGCTCGTCTGACATGGACTTGTGAGCTACACAAATCATTCACGTTCAGCTGAGCAAAAATACATGTACTTTTGTAGTGACACGAGAGACCTCTCAATACAGACTTGTCCCAAACCCAATTCTCCAACATTTGAGAGGGCGCTTCGACAAAATCCCGTTCAACGCTAGTTCCACTAGAAGCATGGTGTGTGTTGTTTAATTGAATGAATCAAATCAAACCAACGACTCACCTGAACATTGCAAAACGACTTGAACTGCACATGGTATGCATTACATGGCCAAACTCATGGAAGAATGTCTCAACCTATTCAACAAAATTACTTGGGCGTCATCTTAGAATGGCGGCTAACTTCGCTGTGGGTGAATAGACAAGGTTTATTCGGCAGTGGTTTGGTGAAATTTGCCACCATAGCTGAAACCCCAGGCTTAACACACAATCTCATTCCTACACATGCACACGTACACAACTTAGCCTACCTGATACTCGCCACTTGGGAGTCGACAACGGTGTTGAATGGTGAAACAGGCAGCATGACTGTACTTGTTGGGTCTCGGGAAGAGGTCCAGATAGAAGTAGCCCATGATTTCGCCTTTGTTTAGGTGTGACGGACTGTCTTCAATGACCGCATACAGTGAAACGTCCGGGTGCCATGTCGGTGCACCTTCCACTTTGACGAAGCGTAGTTGCAACAAATCCTAATTTCAAAATAGCACGCACATACAAATCTCAATAAGTGCATTTCCAATTCGCACAACACGTGTTGAACATTTGGCATTAAGAATGTAGTAGGAGTCTTAAAATACACACATAGGGCAACAAAAGCACACCTGGTAAAGTTGGTATATCTTTTTAGAAACCACGTTGAAATCAAAGTATTCTTTGATGTGGTCGTGGTCCACACGGTAGTCAATCTTCGAGACGAGGTTACTGTAAAAACTATAATCCCATGCGTTAATAGTTCCATCGAAAGGAATATTTCTTGCAGCACACTAGAACACACATAAAACGTGTTCTTACACCACTACAACAACAATCAATGGCATACATCCTCCTTTTTAATTTCCACTAATCGACTTAGCTCCTTTTGTTGTAGCGGTTTCAATTTGTCCACCAGTGAATTGAGAAAATTTTGGACTGTCTCAGGAGTTTTGGCCATGAGTTTCTACACGTAAAAAATATCGACCATACTGAAATATTGTCGTCTACCTCAATGGTGTATTGAGCGTGGGTGTCATATCCAAGTAGACGGGCTTTCTTAACCACCTTAGAGACACATGAAAAATACCAACGATACTTGGTGTCGTAACGACACGATTTTCTCAAGCAGCGGACCATTTTCCTTCATGCAACGGGAGTTGAAGTGAAAATTGATCGTCTTTCTTGTGGATTCCACCTGACAATACTTCATAATTGGTAGGACGTGGGGGTATTTGAGCGTGACTTTACGTTTGCCAGTTTTCTCGTCCACTTCCAAGCTTTCCAATACATCCATTGAAATGCCAACCAGTTCACTATCGGCAAAATTCAGAACGGTATTTTCATTGTTGATGTTGCTGTTGAAGGTGATAGAAAGTGATTGGATTTCCTTCATGATTGCCTCCACGCTGTTTCTGGTGGACTCATCCAAATGTAAACCTCTTCTCTTGCCATCCAATACCCAGCGGTCTAAAAGGCGTTTGTCTTCTCCTTCCAATTGAGGGTTTTCGCTCTTTGTCAGTTAAATATAAAAACACGTCCATGTTTGTTTACTTGGCATTTTGAGATTTTGTCAAACATCTCCTTGGACATGCTACATATCAAGTGCAAATAATTCAACCCGAAACATATCCAAATATAAATTCGTACGATAATTTTACAACAAAATCCGCCAAGTCTTTATCAGCAGCAGTTGACGCTTTGCGTTGACTCTCATCGGTAGACACATACTGAAAAAACTCAATGTATGAAGAGGTGTCCATAAAGTGCAAATCGCTATGAGCTGATGGCAACACAACATCATCGAACGAGTTGTTGTTTGGTGGCAACTGAATGATGCTATCGTGAAGTGTCTTAGTAGAGGTCTTCAAAGTGTCGGTCATTGATGATATTTGTTCACCACTGTCGCTCCATTGGAGTAGTCCGCAGTATTGACTAAAGTTACTCAACAGCACGTCGTTCGTTATTGTGGTCATTAGTGTTCCTTTATGGGTAGTTTTAGTTTAGTATGTGGCACTGTGTGTAATGCTAAGGGCACTAACTTGCGAATGGAACTGGTGCAACCTTACGAATGGACAGGGCTCCAGAGATTAATCTTCGCATCTAAGTGCCTCATTCACATGCGTCTTATGTCTAATTCTACACACCGCGGTTGTTACCTATTGGCCGCTTCGCAATTGTTACTATCAATTTTTAAAGTAATCAACAAACAGTTACTATTGTTTGGGTATTTGTGTTTATTTTCGTTCACACTGTAATACATCAATTGTGATCTCCGCACAATATAATATTTTAAATAATGTATTGTTTTATTGTGCACATACGTAATAGTATTCACTAATTATTTCAGTCAATGTGAGTTTAGGCATTCAAACCCCGTTTGTTTCGGCTAAACTCGGCCAACCGTGGTAAAGCTCTCTCCAGGTTTTGTCCGGTGTGTTTTTAAATAATTAAACATTTTATTGTACACTCGCCGGCTAACACTAGTCACCACATATTTCAGTCAACAAAAATAAGTGTATTCAATCATAATCTTTTCGGCTGAACCCGATAAAACTCGTTCAGTATTTATTCATCAACAAAACTAGTACATTAATTAATTTATCATTATAAGAGTTCAACAAAATGTAATCGTCATAAATTTTATCTTGGCTAAATTCAAGTTGTTGGCCTCAAGATGATCTCTAACTCTATTTCAAAGTTGTTCGCGTGTGCACTTTACACACATATCCCAGACTTAGAGCTGTCGTAGTGAAGCAACCACCAACTATTTTGAATTTTGACCTCGCACGCAGCATCAGCGAGTTTTTATCAACTGGGATTTTCTGCTGCGCACAAAAGTTCTTGCGCCGACGAAAATTGAAATATTTGTGTGGTAAATTAATAATTACACCATAGACGTATAGTTGCTGTTAACAGACTACTATAGTGAGATACTCACTACTCTTACAGTGGAAACCACGTGAAGTGGGTTACAGCTTCTCTGGACATTGCAAGTGAATTTGAGGAATGAAATCGCCTCGCGATATACAGAGGGTACGCAGTGTCCAGCGAACACCGTGTACGAATTTATCGTGAAATGAAATTAAGGCGCTGTCACTAGCGTTTGTGGCGAGGGTTTTTTCACGCAAATATGGTCGATTCAGCCGAAGTTTTTTTTAAGAAGAATGTTATACAGAAGACATCATCATAGTGCGGTGCATTTATGTGTGCGACTAGGAAGAGTGTTGGTGTGACAGTTTGCTATTTGGGCTAGAATATAACAGGGATTAGGGGAAACCCACAGTAACACTTTAACGGGTGTTGAAACAACTTGGCCGGATACAATCTGATGGCCATTTCATAAAGATAGTTCGTTGGCTCCAATGTTATACCGACGGTGCTCCTCACCATTCGTTCGTATACTTTTTGTTTTGAGCACTCTCTTATGGTGGTTCATTTAAAAACATCAGGTTGTAGATTATCCTAATATAATCACTAAATCCACGTAAAACATTACCTAAATTGGTGTCCAGAGAAAAGTGTAAATTAGTTTGAACTCAGTTTTATATTAAAAATTCCCGAATGCGCCACTTATGATAATTATCAAACGCATTGGAGTTAATTGTCTCTAATGAAAGTTTGATATCGGAGTGCGTCACCTTTCCGATAATGAATTATTAATTACTACCAGCATAAACATTCCGTATTTACGTCTCTATAGTTACCTAACAATTCTCATAAGAGTTAACATTACGGCGTAACGTGTTTGACCAACTGTGAACAATAGTCCAATAGAACGGGGAGTTGGCTCTTGACTTTACAAAATCATGTGGGATAAGTTAACGCTGACTTATCCACTGTGTTAGCAGCAATCAAATACTGCCGAGCTTATCGGTTATCATACAGCAGCATGTTGCAGTGGTTTGTAAAAGTAAGACCATGTCTAGTTCGCATTAGACTTGCTCAAACTCCAATGATAGAAACTAAGCCTCTCACACCAAAATAAAGCACGGCTAAAAACAATATTCAGTTCCAAAATCGACCTCCCCAATAAGTTGGTTTTGTCGATATTATTTTTGGTGGCGTCATACACACGATTCTACCAGATAGAGTCGCCTGCGTGGGTGTGGTAACACAGTTGCTATAGGTGAACAACTGGAACGATGATTTCATTGTAGTTGGGATGAAAAACACTTTGGTAAGTATGCCAATTATTACATCAATGGAAGTTTCTATTTTGATGTGCATCCGCCGTTGGGGAAAGTACTTTTCAATGAAAACAATCTAGTGGGGAGGTTGAGCGTGATATGTTTAGATGCTGTATGCGTTTGTTGGAGCGCTGAACGGCTATACCGCCAATTTTACCTTTAACTCCACAGGACTGGAATATAGTCACGATTTCTACGTTCCTATGCGGAAAGTAATTGCATTTTCCAAGTGGTGTGGTGGTTGTTGATAACGTTCAAATAGTTGGCAGCCGGTTTCGGGGTGGTAACCGTATTGTTTGTGTATGCAATGGCGTACGAGGTAACTCAGAGTGTGCCAGCTTCGACTTTATCCGCATTGTTGGTCATTTTTGGTAAACATTCGTTATCTTCCAAACATAATCCATTTAATTATGGATTAACATGCATATATTTAATGATATTTGTTTGTTGTCAACTTGCCTGCTTCTAGATACCGGCTCACTAACCCTTTCTCGGTTTATTCTCCTGGATTCCCCACTCATATGTTGCCTCTGCGGAACCATGTATTTCTATTTGAAATACAGAAACTCATAGTATGAAAAGTGCTGTCGAACAAACTTCACCGACTATTCCATTTAGCGATAAAAACGATATCTTTGAGGGGTGTGAAAATTTGGTTCTCGCGGGCTATTTTATGGCATTCACTATGAGGTTTGTTGGCGTGCAAACCTAATGAATTGTTGCTGTTGTAGTATCAAAATGGTGGGACTCTTTCTGTTCATGACCATCGGTATAATCACGGCTATCGATCTGTTTGTGTTAGTCGTCGATCAACAAGTCCCTTGGGTAACTGATGTCCATTAGAAAGCAGGCATTTTGATTTTGTTTGTTCCACAGAGAAATATATTCGACTTTGTCGAATCTCGTCTATTGACTCTTGTGCTCATCCCATTTGTCATTTATTACGCGTTCTTCGTGTGTCATCTATTGACCATATATTATTCGTATGGTTTTAGTATTGAATGGATAAATGCGACCAAACGCAATTGTTGTAGAGGGCCAGGCGATGGGTCTTTCAGTCCCCAATTCCAGCTCACCTTGGAAGATAACAACATGGCCAACGAGTTCAGAAATATTTCCAAATGTAATGTCCCGCCTTTAACGACCACTATTAAAACTTTACAAGATGTCACCGATGAAAGTATGGTCGTTTTGAAAGGGTGTGACACCAACTCCAACTACTTACACAGTCATCAGCATTTGTATCCGAAAGAGCATGGTCCTGAACAGCAACAAGTATCTTTTTCCTCACTAATCACATGTAAAGCTGGGTGTCATTTAAGGTTACAGGGTACAGCTATATTGACTCCAATAGTTACTGGCGAATCACCAAATTCAGAGGCAGTCCAAGCAAACTGATTGAAGATGGTGACACTATTATTCTCACCCATAACGCGTAATTACACATCTAACGATACCAGTTAGCTGATTTGCATCACTAGCACCCAACAACATCTACACAGTCACAATGAGAAAGCGCCCATCAACACTAAAGTCTTCCAGGTTACAGGATACGGGAGTGTAAGTCACATATAAATGCTCTAAAAGACTTGATGTGTAAATGGACTCTTGTGGATAGAATAAAACTGAAGATTCCAACGACCATTGGGTTGTAAAAATATTGAGAAACCCAGTGGGCAAAAATCGAATAGGACCAGTGGCCACTCAGTTCTCTTTGACGCACAAGAATATGCGGTGTGAGCTCATGTTCAGTGGGGATAAGCTGCCGAAATGGTATTCCAATCGACAACAACTATTAAACTCATTATCCATACGACTAACACGACAAATCCAACTTACTCATATGAATAATCAAACAAATTCGAGTTATGCATATAAATTATCAAACAAATTGTAGGGGCTATGAACAACAAGAATCCATTTGTAACAACAACCTCGGGCACCCCAAAAGTTGTTGGGTGGTTGTCCACAACGAAAGTCCAATCGAAGAAGGCAACTCATAATTTGTCTATCGTTATAAGTTTTAAATTTAGTCGAGAAAGTCGACCTTTCAGATTCATTAAGATCGGGTTGGATTTCTAGAATCTTGGAATATCAACACCACATGATTTCGGTAATAACGTTGGGAATGCCTAGCACAAGTTATTGTAGGTGAACAACGACCTCAAGCCGAAAAACTATGAAATGCCTTCTAGACCTTGGATGTGGCCGATAAACTTTAAAGTGATTGCTACCTGTAAGTCGATTGCATCGCTCTTGTGTATAGGGTATTTGGTTTTCGGGGAAAAGCAGTCATCGAGTGTACCTTCTTGGGAATCCAGTACTTACATGTTCACATATAAACCACTCTCATTTCACAACTTATAAGTAAGTAATATTATCGTTATAGATACTGTGGTGGAGTTGCCTTCTAGTGATCGTCAACTACCCAATTGTATTTGGTGTGCTGTCTGTATACGCACTTAGACATCCCCAATGTGCCGTCAGTATTGCATGGAACAGTACAAAGTTTTCACAAATCAAAGTTAATCCATCAGCTAGGTTCAGAAATTCGAAAATGTTGGACTGTTTACTTGCTATGGGCTTTCAACTATATTCCGTATTTCTTTATGGGACGAGTGTTGTATTATCACCACTACTTCCCATCCTACCATTTATCGTGTGTAATAGCCGGTATGAAAACGCTCAACTGATTCCACTTTGAGTCCGTCTGAAATGGTTGGTTTAGGTGTTGTGTTCAATAGCATGATCAACACAGTAGTGGACAGTTGTGAGGATGACAACCGCCAAACTTCATCCAAGATTGAGACGTCTTTCTCAATTCTCCACATGTTTCTCATAGCGGGCATACTCTATAGGTGCTACTTTCCTACATAGTGACTAGTGTCCACTAATGCAATCTAGTTTTTACATGTTTTCCTTCCTTTCTTACGGAATGACTGGCAACATTGCTGCGAAAGTTCCGAATAATTCTGCCTACTCTGCCTACAGGTGGATGAAGTCTTGGGAATTTTAGTGCCAAACGGCGACCTTACTTTTAGAGTTCCTGTTGTTTAACTGTAATACCACCTTTCAGTTTCTTATGAAGCAACTAAAAAGTTTCCAGCAACGTTGGATTTAGCGCTAGTTTAACTATCTTCAATGGAGTTCAAGTGTTGATTTAATGAGTAACTAGATGGCAGCGCGATAAAAAACTATTTCAATCCGAATAATTCACATAATAGATATTACATATATACAGTACAACGTTGGTAAGCGTCACTGCATTTTCGCAGTACTGAGCCTACCTATCAATAGTTGATGAGGTTGTTCAATTTGCCAAGTACTAAAAGCAAGCCTACACCACAGCACCGGAAAAGAAGTTCGATGCCCACGATCAACTGCACTTAAAAGATGCACAATTCACACTACTATTGGGCGCGCGAATTTAAAAATCTTGCCTCTTCAACAGCATCGCAACAAGTTTCCACACGGAAATACTTCCATCTAGCCTCGAATCGAATAGGTGGACGTCGACCAGTTTAGTTGATCAAAATGAAACCCTTGATTACGGCAAAAAGCCATACGATTTGCATCGAAAACAATTAAATATATCCCATAAAGGAATCTCCATGGCGTGACGTACAACCCTCAACATTGCCAACAACAATACCTGCAACAAATGATTGACCGTGAAAGAAGACTAACAAGGTATCCAACGCGAGCATTTGCAGTTGGGCCACAAAAACAGTGATGCCTCTTTTACAGCAACAACAATTAGCAGTGGTAGCAATATTGGGCATATATTGACAACCGAGCACAGTTAACGGTTGTACAAAGCACACTTGCACAAAAAGGACACCAATAAACAAAAACGGTCCTTTAAATTCACACACACACACACACATACAGTATATTATATTAATAAAGATAACAACAGAGGCATCAAACAAAATAATGGAACAACATGTTCGCACATAATCATCAAATTGTATCAAAGTCCAACACTGTCGTCGTCGTCATCGTCATCATTTAGTAACAAATACAAGTACATGGCTGGAAGCAGCCAACGATAAAATCATTCTATTGTCACTGGTGAGTGTGGATGAGAGAAACTCTCTTGAGAAGTCGCACGGTGGAAAAACGAACAACGACAACTGGTTCACCGGATCAAAATCGGTGATGCGGACAGCCGCGTTCTTCTCGTGCAAATACTGGATGAGTTCTTTGAGTGGTTTCTCGTTGGATTGGCCATTGTTGGTTGATTGAGAATTTGCGCAGCATGGTAGGCCAATAAACGCACAATATTCGTTGCACAAGACAGCAGACGCCAGGTCAGTTTTGAATTCTTCCAAGTTGTCGCCACTTAACGGATATCGTTTGTAAAATGAGAAGTTGGATGTGGGTGGCGAGCTCTTGAAGACGCTGTTCATCAGGTTGATGTTACCGGCCAATTGATGCAATTTAGTTCCATACGATTGGTTTTTAACGCACAGATAACCTTTCCACACCATTGGGAATGCTAAAACCGACGTGGAGGTGGTCAGCTGCAGCCCACACAAACAAGTACCTGTTGAATTACTGGTGGTGGTAAAATTAGAAGTGGACGGCGGCAGGTTGTCTATTGGAGTTGCGTCCGTAGTAGACAGCACATTTAAAACATCTAAACGCGCATTTTGGCTAATTCTAAATATATATATGTGTGGGTTGGTACTTTTCATTGTTGGTTCTTGGGCGCTCTTGGAAGTGCTATAGGATTTGGTGGAGACTCTGCCACTTCTAGGTTCGTCCTCTCTCGAGCTCCTGTGATGCTTTTCATTATTGGTGTTAGTTGCGGGTGGTTGTTGATAGGACAATTTGCCATTGGAGGTCAGATCTAGGTTTTTAATGGAACACGGAGGAGAACAGGTGCTTTCCATGGTTGGTTGTTTTTTCCTGTAGTGCTCATTGTTATCCGTCTGAGTGGGCGAGTGGTCAGAACTCATTCTGGCGTTACTGCGGTCCAATTTGTGATGTTGTTCGTAGAGGTAGCGGGCTTCCATTCTCGGATCGGCGAAATCCACCTAAATAATTGGTTAATATGCGCATGTTCTAGGATGTGCAAAAAGAAATTAATACTTGAACTGGATGACGATGGTTGTTTAAGCGGAAACCTCGTAGATTGTTGAGGACCTTCAAGGCGCTCGAAACATCCTTGAACACGAAATAGATAAACGATTGATCCTTGCCAAGGAGATAATCTAGGTAGTCCGAGTGCTTCTTCACCTCACAACAGATCTCATCGACGTCAATTTGCCGCGCATAGTCACCAACCCAAATCAAACAGGTCTGGCAAATGCTTCCAAAGCCCACAGCCATACGATTCTTGTTAATGAAGGTGCCAGCCAGTTGGTTTTTGGCCTCAAGTGCGTCTCTCAAGTGGAGAAATTTGACAAAGCCGTAGGCCGAAAAACGACCTTGTCTCTTCACAACTATGTCCAATAATCGGCCGTGTTGAGAAAACAATCGTTTCATTCGCGTAAAGTCTACATCTCTATCGAGGTTTCCGAAATACAGCGTTCGAGTGGGAGTGTTGTCATCGTAGCGTCTAAAAAACGAGCTTTTGCGATCGCCCAAATCACTCTTGTTGTTGTTGCTGAAAGAATATTCTCTACGACCGTCTTTACCATTGTAGTGGTTGTTGTCAGATGAATAATTTTTCCGATCATCTCTAGTGTCGTCGTCGTCGTCGTCGTATTGCACATTGCTCAGTGGATTGTTGTATTTGGAGTCATGTAACTCTTGGTCGATTTTGGAGCTTGAGTCGGCATCGATTTTGGTTTTCTTCAATACACCACCATCTTTATCACAATCATCCTTATCAACGCTATGATCCGATTTGGCTCTCTCGTTGTATTCTATACAACTGACTTAGACACCTATCAAAACAACAGTCAACTACTTCTTTTCTTGGTCGATCGCATATCCTGTCGATCTTTGGAGCCGTTTTTACCAGAGATAAACTTAAAATTTAACACGTTGCCGAAAATGGATATGGTTCCTTTTTGATTGGTTATGTAGTGCCTGAAGTCGTTAAAGTCGTGCACGTCGTCAAACTGAATGACCACCCATCGATACTGCTTTCCATCGTCGTCGGTGGCTATCTTGATGGTCATTTTAATCATGCCGAACTTTTCTATCTCTGGGGCGAGCACCTTGATAATTTCGTCGTCACTCTTATCGAAACTGATGATCGACGCCTTCACTTTGCACTGGTTGGTGTCTTCATGCTGCGAGTACGAATCGCTGGGTGTATCGTCAGGGGTGGCAGGCGGCATTGGTTGTCTCATTGTAATGTTATTGCGCCTGCGTGATTTATTGAAGCGGATTATGAATTGTGTGACGGCAAGCTTAGTTATTAGACAATGCGATTCAGCTGCTTTCACAACGTTTACCGGTATACATGTACCTGATACATGGGGAGGTTTTTGGAAAGTGTGGTCGTGTGGAGAAGTTTTTATCGTTCAACTGGCTTTCGGACGGTTTAATAATTTGATTTGTCGATGCATCATAATATTAATAAAATTGTTCATCTACACTGACCAACACGATTGATATCGTTTATACATTTAGATTAACCTCTGCCATGTTATACTACAATTCAACCACGTGTTGTTTTATTGTTGTGCTTCGATGTAGCCTTTTTTATGCGATGATGTAGTAGTTTATGGTTCTTGTTCAACCTTCAAATAAATACAGGTTATTGAACATTCGTGATCTCTTAGATTATTGAGAGGATAATAATCATGCATAGTGCATGTGAATGCGCTGTCTTAAAAGTGATGAATGTGTTGTTGTTTCTCTGTGTAGTCTATTCAAACCGCCTTTTCCAACTATTATTCTTTGAAAAAATAAATTAATTCATCCGTAAGCAATATTCTACGAGTATTGAACAAAGTAAAGCAAAAATAAAATTAGGTATTAAGTTAGTTATTAATAATGTAAGCTGTATTAGTTCAAAATATAAACAGGTTAATCCCTCAATAGTTCCACGGCTCATCATCCATCGAGTGCTGTCGGCGAGGAATACAAAAGGCACTGGTAATTGCTGCTACGGATAAATTTAATCCTAAACGGCATGTACGCTTGCGCTGACGCCATTTTTAATTTCACCAACTCCTGTTTTTAGAAAAGATACAAGTTTCAGAATCTACCGTGACTAACTAAATATAGGTCAAACGGAGGGACCTATACACTGTTTAGTGTGATCATTGGCCACTTTCTTAAAAATTTAGACGCTGAAAAAGACATTTTTTATTTTAAAATTAACTTTTTTAGTTGTTATAGATTCACACTGTTACGGAAATATTATTTTAAGAGTTTATTATTCTCTTTCATAACGAACTGTTGCGCGATTAAAGTTTTTTGTTGGTTCAATTGAAAAAATAAAATATTCAGTAAGATCATGAACACAAACTTGCTCATTAGAAAGTTCGATAGACAATTAAAATGGTTACAAATGTGACAATCATGCCAAATTAACAATTAGAAAATTTTTGAAAATTAAACAAACCAACTGCCCCGATTATTTTAGTTTGGAGCACTTTAAAACAACCAGAATTTGTCAGTCACGAAAAGTCTTAATTTTTCTTATTATTAGCCTTCATTCGAGTGAAACTACACGCAAGCTTAGTCAATCCACGTTGTAGTTAATGTGAATAACACTATATCTGCATTATATACTGCGAATAATTTTGTAACAAGTTCTAGCGTAATTTGCACGTTACACTCAACCCAAGTCCTCCTCCTTTTCTGCCAAATGAAGATCGTACATTTTGAGAATGGTGGTGCTTGCTTTGTCTAATACAATTATAACGGCGTAAACTTGTCGAATTTACTGAAACACGAGAACAATTGAGTTGGCACCATGTACCGGTAGCGAACACACAGTAAGTACACCGGCAACCCTGACATGATGGCTCCCACAGCTATGAAGAAGCCGGTTCTAACTTGGAATATCGGCAGGACGATGAGGATAATGGAAATAATGCACATGAGTATTGGAACTACGATCCAAACCTATAAAGTTTATTGTCAATTTATTCGGCACGTAGCATGTGGTTGACTTTAATTGGTAAAAATGAAATTATATTTCGTGTTGTTACTTTGAATGGCCTGTGAAGTTCTGGCTTTTTGTAGCGAAGGTAGATCTGGGACATGAAACACAACAAAAAGAAAAACCAAGTGGCAAAACTAAAAAGGTCGATCATCTGGCCCAGTTGGTCTGTATTAGGTATCAGCATTATCAGTGAAATAATGGCCTACAAATCGAAAATAAGACACGCCACTGCAATTGGGCCAATTCTGTTTGAAAAATTGACAACTTTTTAAATGAAGGAAAATTAACGATTTTTAAATGAAGGAAAATTAACGATTTATTAAAAGAAGGAAAATTAACGATTTTTAAATGAAGGAAAATTAACAATTTTTAAAAGATGGAAAATTGACGATTTTTAAAAGAAGGAAAATTAACGATTTATTAAAAGATGGAAAATTGTTAGTTTGAGTTAGATACTGTGAACACCAGCGAAGGGATGGGTGTGTGTTGTGTTTTGTGAATCGACGAAAGTATCATTGGGAGATGTCCATTACGTCCACCAACAAACAACAGCCTTAATTGTGTGTGTCATTTAGAACTTGTGATAATTAATAGTGAAGGTGGATAAAGTTACCTTCCATTTCCAAAAATAGTTGATACAGCAGTACCAAACGTACAACAAGCCACCAACACCGGAACCACGAAACTGAACTTCCCCAAAAAGTTGTAACCAATGGTCTAAATGAGTGGAAATAAATTGCTATTTAATTTACATCGAGTAGGAGTATATCAAGTTGGTTTTAATAAGCGTTAATAATGATGTACTGCATACCAAACCAACAGCTTGAGATTCCAATATTCCGTGTGGGCCAATTGCAGCAATGTAGCAAACGTTAATTGCCAAATAGGACACAGTTATAAGGATCATTCCAATTATGATGGACCTTGGTAGATTCCTTTGTATAACTAAAAGTGGCATCAGTGCTGATTTCCACAAGTTACTTTTCAGGATTAATCATTTCTTCAGATGCATAATTCAAGTTATTCCAACCGTCATAGGCCCACAAAGCCTGGAAGAACGCTCTACCAATCGACCCAGCGTCCAATTTTGTGTTTTGAAAGGGATTGGCAAAGTATTGTTGAGCCTCTAAACCCCATTTACAATTTTATCAAAAGACATCAGACCTGTCTTTCTAAGATTAACCAAGCCAATTATCACAAAGAGTCCAATAGCAATGAACTTTGTGTACATCAACAGGTTGTTTACGCGAATCGACCATTTGACGCTAATGCAATTTAAAAGCGTGATAGACACTATAGATAGTTGAGTATGAAATTGAAACGTTATAATCACTGATGATCACAGCAGCCAGTGATTTGTAGATAATCTCAGGCACCAAGCAGTTAGGGAAAAAAGCCTCGCCGATGTAGATGGAACTTGTTATTGCAATAATAGTAACACAAGCTGGCTTTATGATAAACATCGACGTCCAAATGAACAGAAATGCGGCCAACGGACCAACCCCCTCCAAAATGTAGTTGTATTCGGCTCCGCTTTGAGGAATAGTAGTACCGAGTTCGGCGAAACACAGTCCTCCCAGAGTGGAAATTAGCCCAGAAAGTGCCCACATAATCAACGCAAATCCAATGGACCCAGTGTGATCAAGAACGCTTGTTGGCGTAATAAAAATACCAGAACCAACAATACAACCGACAATCAGACCAGATCCTCCAAGTAAACCGATGGATCGTTCGAGTCTGGCCTTTTGACCTCCAACTGGGGTGTTCTTGACGTTGGCTTCACTCTTGACAGGGCTGACCATTTCCATTCGTAGATCCTCTTGCTGCATTGTGCTGTTGGTAGTAGGTGTTAAACGTATTCGTTGCGCTTGCTATTAGCACGTCGTTAAAGTTTCGTTATAGAATGTGTCAAAGTAATCTAATCTCAACATCAAAACACACCAGCATCGTTTCATATAGACATCTTGCAAAACACTCTCCTCGAGGTTCGAAGTTGTGAATGACACCCCATTCAACGTACATAAACGAATGGCGTGGGTTGATTTTGAGACGTCAGCATTAATTTTTTAAATGTAAAATTGTTAATTTTTTGTAAAATAACAGAAAAATCTATTTAATTTGCCATTAAATAGTTAAACAACTGAAAAATAACGATAAAATTTGTCGCGCGACCAATTTAAAAATGTATGCTATAGCATTTAAAAGACTATGTGCTAAACCCATTAAGTTGCATAAGTGTATTAATTTAGTGATGCTTACTCTAACGAGCTTATTATGCCGTCAAATCTCCATTCAGTCCACTCGTCCGTCTCCACAGAATTAAACCATCTATCTAATAGTTCAAAGTGCATGGTTGAATGTCGACACTGATCTCATCTTTTTTATCAAAATTGTCTCGAGTGTATAATTTCCAACGGTTCAAATAAGATAACACTTAATAAAAAACTATTAACCCTTTGAACCGTAACACTTGTGTGTAGCAAGTTTGTTTGGTAAACATCTCAATATAATGCCCACACTCACCTTTAAGTTATTAACTGGAGTAAATAACAGTGATTGCTGTGACAATTTTGGGATTTGTATTGGTCTATTCGCAAATTTTAACGGGACCGTGTGCGCGCACGCAACTAAAAAACTTAAATTTTCAGCGCGAAATGACTTTTGTAAATCTAATATTCGGTAAACTGAATCTAGCGCGCGATGGCAGCGCAAACGCTGAAGGAGTCAAGTGGTAATAAAAACGACCACGTTCGTTGAAAGATGAAAACCTCGCGTAAACCCCACCACTTAAGACTTGAGTGATTACTTCGAGAGCAGAGAAACACAACTCAAAAACAAGTAAAAATATCAATTTCTATATTCAATACGAGCCACCTAAAAATTCACTCTGCCAAGTATTGTAATTAGGGGAGTTGAGGAAATCAAAACATGGAAAGGAAACTGCCGGCATTCTCGTGCTCTTTGGCGAAGGTTTCGTAGTACTGTTGAATGATACCAACAGCCAGCAGAAGACCAGTACCAGATCCGATGGCTCCGATGAAATCGGCGAAAACAGAGAGCGCTCCCACACAAATTCCACCAAAAGCGGCGGCGGTTGGGATGTATCTGTTGAGTTCGTACACCATGGAGCTGTCTCTGTGGCCCTTCAGAGTGAGTTGTTGCTCTCGCAGTTGTTTGGCAACCTAAACGAATGTATAAGCAAAAGCCAGGCCGCCTGCTGCACTCACATCCTTAGACGACGAGCCAGACACACTAAGCCAGGTGTAGGAGAAGAGCGCACACGACGACAACATGAACGCAATGTAGACAAAGGTGTGCAAAGGATCGCCGAATATATCGCCAAAGGTCTCAGGCGCCCGCATATAATAGCACAACCCACCAACTGGACTGTATCTACCAGTTTCACTTTGCTACCAAACAAAAACACATAACAACACCAACCCAATGAACAATCCAATTACCGACCACATACCAAGAACTCTCACCAAAATATTATTTGGCATATGGTTGTAGAGCATTTGGGAGATCATGAAGACGTTGGACACAAGAGCACTCTGTAGGATGATGGGGGTGTTTGACGTGTAGAACAATTTGATGGGGTAGCTCATTTGTTGGCCTCTAACTCTAGTGGAAGCCAGCGGTAGATCGACGCGAAATCCTTGCAAATAGATCACAATGAGAAAGACCAACACCGTGGCAAATAGGTTCATCATGTTGGGGAAGTTTTGACGATAGAAAGCCTCTTTGAGAGCCCTTGATTTGTTTTTGCGAGTGAACAACAGCCAAAATAACGACAACAAAGCCCCCTCACACTCAGTTCCACGTCCAGTATTTAGTGTGGCAGGACTGAGTGCACTCCACACGATAGACTCGCAAATGTTGGTGGCGATGAACAACGAAATTCCGCTGCCCAACCCGTAACCTTCTTGGAGCAGCTCATCCAACAACAACACGAGAATTCCACTGATGGTCAACTGCACTACAATAATCAGACACACACCAGCACCTATTTCCTGCGGTGTTCCATACATTCCACTCATCACATACACCAACGCTTGAGCAAAGGTGATGATGACGCCGAAAAAACGCTGAGCACCATTAAACAGAGCTCTGTCTCTAGGTGTATCTCCAACTTCAATAATTTTGGTTCCAGCGAGTAGCTAACAATTAATAACACCATCAGGCCACCACCGAACCAACGGGAAATACTTGCATAATCATTCCAGATGTGACGATTGGGCCAATACCCAAATCCATGAGTGTACCACGATTGGAGGCAAGAATGACTCGCAGCCAATACAGTGGGTCCGACGACTCCGATACCATTATTCCATATAGAGGAACCTTACAACACACATTGAGCCGCAATCACCAACAAAGCGTACTTGACAACAAACCAAATAGATAAATAATGTTACAACAGTCCATAGGAATTTCTCTTTGAACAACACCTAGAACGTGACGATGTTTAGTATTGGAGACCACTAAAATCAATGCTAATTACCCGTCTTTCGGGTTTTTCGATTTCGGGCACGACACTTATGAACGGCCTCAAATATTCCAGCACTTTCACTACAATACACACACATAGAAATCAGTTTAATCGAACATCTAACCAACCTCCCATTGTATAGATCGTTTAATGCTCGTCCGAGAAGTTCCGTTAATTTGTATCGTGACGTTGCAATTGGCGTTCTGTTAGTGCTATTGTTTTGTCTGTTTCCAGTTGTGGTTCTGATTTCAAAATAATTTATTGGGTGACAGTTATCGTCGTCGACTTTATTGTGGCAGTTTTTCAATGTTAAGTTTTTCGTTAATAGCGTCGTTAAACATGGGGATAATGGCACTGTTGTGTTGCAGTTTTTCACCACTACTCCAAGCTATTGTCAAACTATCAGAACATAAAAGTTGTTTGGGGTTGGTGCGCGTGCACACCATTGAAAAGCTATAACTCTATTTTTCGGAGATGTTCATTGGAGTCACCTTGTCGTGATTTGTCACATTCAAAATTCGTCATTTTGACAAGTGACCACTCAAACTTAAGTGGTATCAATCTAATGCGCACATTTAACTCGGGCATAGTTTAACAACGTTACACTACGCAAATTCCAAAACGAAACTTGATCAGGCATGCGCAAAGGATAAAAGGATAATAAAACAGATATCTTCGACATTTGAAATAAAATTTGCATGAATATAATTTGGTTATTAAATCTAGACAGTTATACTGGATTGCCGGGAAATCCCATGTTATGCTGAAGTCACTAAACGAACCGTGCACAAAGTTCCCGTTTTTAAAGAAACTCTAACTTCGTTGTTGTGTGCAGTACGATTAGCGAGAAATGAAAGTAAACTACTTTTGAAACTGTGGATGTACATGAATTTCACATTCATCGTGAATATGGAATGGGAGTTCTAATCCGGTTTAGGAACACTTTTGATTTTTGCACAAAACACCTCGTTTTCAACCTTAAAATAGAAAAATATGTCTGCACAATTTATTAGATGTGTAGTAGTGTTACTCATTCCTATGCTGACCTACAGTGCGCATGCGTGAACGAATTATTTGCCTATCTACGTCAACTTTTACTAAATCGTTATGAAATATTTCAACCGATAGAAAAGGAGACATCTTTATCTACTATATATCTTTATATATATAAAATCGTAATGTCCATGTGTCTGTCTGTGTGTATATATGAGTACGCGTGCGCCATGTGTTGCTTTTTATTTACGCAATTTTATAAAGTAGAGTTAATACTGTTTCAATCATCTTACAATAGTATTGATTCGTACTAAAAATGAATTTTGTCTCATAATTATAACCAAAGATATAAGTGATTTTATTTGGCGTCGAGGACCGATTTAACAATGAAACGGTGTTTATTGTGGAGTTGTTGTCAAAAACACATTCAATTAAGTTTTAAATATTAGATTACAATATGAATAATAGTTTTGAATATAGAGTGTGTTGGAAATGTTAATCGTAACTCTCTATTTATAAAGATGTTCCGTAAATGTTCACCCTATTAGTAGCATGACAATGAAATGTATGAATGAATTAAGTTGTGGAATCATTTATGAAATACAATTTTCAATTATTTATATATTCTATACATATTACAACGAAAAGGTTTTAATTTAACGCCAAAACTATATACACTAGGGCAAATAATTGGGTTCGCTTAGAGATGTTTTGTAGATACTTATCAGCTATTTAGCCAATTTCAACATTGAGTCGTCGCATACTCGAGAATACAATTAAAATAGCGTTAAAGCTTCACACAAATTATATATTTATGTAAAAAACATATATTGGCGTTATTCGATATGAAGCTAACTTAGGCACAGCCTCGAATATAGAAAAACTCACTGAAAGTATGCGTAATATTACATTTGTCCTATAACGAACAAAACTTACTGGAAGCACATCAAAGTAAAACTGATAACATGTTTGCAAAATTTGAGTTTATACAAATAAGAATAAATAAAATTTACTATAAATAGATTAGTATTTCACGTTTCAATATTTCATATATAGTGTTTTTCATCATTTTAATGTTTTTATGTTTTGTAGATGTTAGAAATAAAATGCAACATAAATGTGTATCTTTTAATTTTTTTATCAAGTACTTATACACAATTTAATCAAGAAGTTACACAATTGATAACTTTAAAAATTTTTCAAATACATTTTTAAGAGAAAACCTCAAATATTTTCTATTGTACGAAATAAAAATATTTGAAAAAAATTTATAAACTAAATAAAGTTATTATGTTACTTTCTGTTATACTTGTAAGAAAGTTTAACTTTTCTTTACTTAGTAATGCTTTAAGTTTGAGAATCAAGAAGATTGGTTGTCTAATTTTTTTGTGTGATTTTAACTTATAAATTCAGTTTTTAAAATTTTTAATAAAAATA